>WAAD01043412.1:66490-79174 GCA_013389945.1 Fregata magnificens | reverse complement strand
GTTTTCTAGTAATGTAGAAAAAGCCTACAAGAAAGAAGAAAATATGGTCAGTTTAGCACAGGAATATCAAAACACCTGTGTAATGAAACATGAAAAGGCAGACAGGATCCTTTACATTGTCCTTGATAATACCACCCTTTTAGACAAAGTCTTAATTGATCTTCATGAATTTGAAAATTGTTTCATGTGACTAAAAACCCATCTGCATACAGCTGTGCCTGCACGCAGGGAAGTAAATAGACAGAAAGTCATCCCTGCTTTGCTCTTTTGCAGAATCCGTTCAGTTTCCGGGTGCAGATCCCTGAAGGGCAGGAGCACCGCTTTGTCAAGCCTATAGCCCATAATTGAACAAAGCCTTCTTAGTGTTGCAGCTCCCACACTGGCTAGCAGAGCTTTGTATAACAGGCCTGCAATTGAAATCTGGTGTCTGCCGAAGTCCATTCAAAGTCTTTTAGTGGGATGAGGCCTGCAATGGGTCAGTGGTTCTGAAAGAAATCCATAGGCATGAGGACAACAAGAAACAACTTGTGGCCTCCTGAACATCTCTTTGATTGCTTTACCCCTCCTGAGGCAGGAATATTGTTGTTTCCTTTTCCTCTTTCATTCCAAAGCTGTAGTTCAGTCCTCCAGCAGAGGCCCTAGAGTCGAGTACCTTGGTAGAGATTTGCCATATTCCAGAAATTGTTGCCAAAAATAGTGACGTTCGTGTAAAACTAGGCATATTCAGCTCCCTTATTCTGTGAATCAAATTGCTTAGAGCAACATAACTTCAGTAAATAAATAATTATTTGGGGCAAGGTTCTGCACATGATGTAAAGGGAGTAACTCTCTTTACAAGAGGCCACCTCACATCAGTGAAATTACTAAAGTACTATGAGAAAGGGGTCAGAATTGGGCTTTAATAACTTTAGTGTTCCATGTTCCTCGTTTTTATTCCTTTTACTTTTCATTCTAGTCATATTTTCTTTATGATTTTACATTTTTTTCTTTAACATGTTTCCTAATTTTAAAAAAGGTGCATTTCCTGCCTTTTTTTTTAAATTTCTCTTTATTTTTTTATTTCCTGTCCTTTTTTTTTTTCCCCTGGATTGTTGTGTTTTTTATAGCTTCTCCCTTTTATCTCATCCTCCCCCCTTCATCCCTACCAGCAACAAGTGCTAGTTCTTCTAAAGACAAAAAATTATGGTTGTTTCCAAAGAAAGGATATTTAAAAAGAAGCTCTGCCTAAACAAGGACTGCAAGATTCATCTCTACTCTTCCTGTCCCTTCTGTATGATTTCTTCATATTGTCTCATCCTATCTCTGTTCTCTTCTCTCTTCTGTGTTTTCTCTTCATTCAATTCTACATAATTATTCCTTCTTTTTTCCATTTCATTTTTCTATTCTCAGATGCATCCCTCTTCTCATTTCTTTAACTTTTCTACCATATGTTCTCTTTGTGGAAATCACTGGTTTCCCCTCAAGGTCCAAGACTTGTGTCTCCATGAAATTCCTTTTTTCCTTCCAAATTCTTTTTACTGTCATCTGTTACTATAACATTAAAATGCCTCCCACAAACAAATTATTCTTCTTTCTTTCCCCTGAGCCCCAGTCCATTTTCCATTAACAATGTTTTGTCCTGCCTCTCTTATCCAATTTACTTTCCATTGGACTTCCTCTGCCAGCTATTTCTCCTCCTGTCTGACTGGGGAAATCATCCCCTGTAATCCCTCCCATGGTAGAACTCTGCACAACAGAAATTTACTTTCTCCTTCAGGGTGCACTGATTTCTTTAGCAACTCTTTCCCCTAACTATTAAAATCACAGCAAATTTGCACTCACCAACAAACTCATGCAGGATTTTCAGAAGAATTCAAAAGTGGAATAGTATTCCCTTCAGTAGGAAAAAAGGGGTTTCAATGCAGGAGAGCCTATGGATTTTATTTCTTCCACTCTGCTCACCCACCTTCACCATCCACCAGGACAAGTGGGGGAATTTTAGCTGTCTTCCTTTTTGTTAGGAGATATATACACATATCCCCTAAAATGGTCCCAGACAACTCCCACCTTTCTCCAGCACCTAGTAGTTTCATAGACATAACAGCCATAACAGCCATTGTTTTATCAAGCCATAATGTACATTGGGAATCTTTAAACGCTGGTACTGTAGATCCCAACCACTCAATGAGATTGGTATTCTTTATTTTCCTGTTGGCACAGTGCTGCCTTCTCTAGGATGTCCACTTAATTTAAAAAGCAATGGTTTATTTACAGTCTTCAATAAGCTACTCTTCCTAAAATGTGAAGTGCACTATACACTTAACTGTTCTGAGAGCTCAGAACTTATTAAAACAAAATCCATTATCTATTTGTATATATTTATGTATGTGTATGTATTAGTCCACAGAGTCCAAGATCATGTATTTATAGCATTTTAATGGCAATAAAGTAAAACAGGCCAGTGCTGTTACACGATAATGTCAATAGAGTGGTCTTCATAGTACTATTTGAGTTTTATGGAGCTGATAGAAATCAAGGGACTGCTTCTGTGGATTTCAAGGGGCTTTGAATCACACCTGAAGTAGAAGTGGTTCTGATTTGATACAAATGCTGTTTTCCCTACAGTTCAGGGATAAAAGGCTTCAGTGTTTTGGTCCACCTCTGTTAGTACTTTCCTCCTCCCAGAGACACTATGTAAGAATGAAGCGTCTTTCTCAACAGATACTCCACCATATATTACAATCTACTCCCATATTCTTGACATGCATCACAGGTTTTTCTCATCTCAAGGAGAGCTCAGCCTAATTGTTCCCTTGTCCAAGCCCCCCAAGCAGGAAAGGACTTTCCATGATATTCATTGTTGCAACAGTGCCATACCAGCAGGATCCAGCAGAACTTGGCAGAATTTCTCTATAACCATGTGCAAGCAAATAACCCCTTAGCTTTCTTACCTCCCCTTTTATTCCTAACAGGAGTAGTTGGGGAGGTTTACAGGTGTCAGTTGCCACAGCATTTGCTACTTTGAAAGTTCTCTGGGAACACCTGAATTGTCCTTTGTCACATCCCTCATAGCCTTAGTCAGAGGCCTTAAAGTGAAGGAAGGAAAGAGGTGAGGAAGGTCACCATCTTAGTGTACTTTACACTTTGAGGCCATTATCATTTATGATATTTTGTACATTTATCAGTTGCTCTTCAGAGACCCAAAAGGCAGATAAGCATCCCACTCCATTCTGTGTCTCTGAAAATCAGAACTGGTATGCTAGATAGACTGTGTATGGGGTAAGCAGGAAAATTTCACACCTCTAAAGGCAATTACCTTACAAACCTGGGTGGCCCCTGTCATAGTGCCAACTACTTAAAACCAAACAATACGTGCCCTAGCTTCATACTGAATGAGTGCACGCATGTGTGCACGGGTGAGCTCAAGCACAGCACTGACAACAAGAGGGACAATTCTGAGTGTGGAGCAGTGTCAAAACTAGGTTCAGCCTATGTGCGTGTTTACCTGTATGCATAGTTCATGTGGTCCCTGGTTGCATACACGAGTATTTTTAAAATACTGTTGTTATGTGTGCTTCTTACACTCAAGCTGTGAATCGATATAGGCTAAATTTATACAGCAGAAAAACCTCTTCCCTCTGTCTATTATTGGACTAAAAGATTTTTTTATAGGAAGTTTCCATCATAAGGGAATTTTACATCACGTTTATAAACCCCTGAAAATAAAAGCTTTGTTACTGTAATGCTGACAAGCCCTCAGCTATAGCAGTACTAGCAGGAGCCACTCTCATATAGGGTTCAGAATAGTAATGTAGTCTAGCACCGTCCTTGGACAACTGCTTGCATTTGCAGAAATTGGTGGGTTATTGTGCTGCAAACTTTTCACCTAAGAAGTCTGAGGAATGAGGTGAAGAACAATAGAGATGTCTCGCTGGGAGAATGGCTTCACTACACGCAGGATTGCACAACACTTTGAAATCTTCCACCATCCCAGTCCCATGCTGTCTCTGATTTGGCAAACGCTTTTATTTAGCCAAGTATCAGTAGCTTGGGGGGAAAAAAGTTCCATTCTCCAGCTGTTGTGTCATTTCCCTTGATAAGTCCTAAATTGACCGAGTTATCCAGCACCAAAGGAGCTTTCCTGTGGTAGACATTCTTTATTATGTGCCCTTTCAGGGACAAAGGCTTCTGTGTCAGTAAACTGCTATGGAGAGGAAGGACAGATTTATTCTCACAGCATCATAAGCATTATCTTCTGAGGGGCTAATGTAAAAGTAAAAAATTGTGCAGCATTACCATCTGAAACCTAATGGCTGATTTGCTGCTCCTTGATTATCAACCTGATGGGAGGCAGAATGAAAAGCTTGAAAGGCTGCTTCTCAGAAGGGCATATTTTAAAAGATTATTTTTAAATTAAGGAGTTTTTAAAGGCAGCATTTCGTTTGGACTTGTTCATTTGCTGGGTTATTTTGGATGTTTGGCTGGTGGTTTGGGTTGGGTATTGCGCAAAAGGGAAGGAAGGTCTGTGAATCTCCTTATTTGGCATTAGTTTTAGATAAAGCAGAAAGTCTTGATTTCAAATTAAAAACCCAAGCAGTTCATGTGTATAGTTAGCCCTCCCCACAGACTGCAAATAAATATATTAACACCAGCCTTCCTTCCGTATGTGATAAGAAGGGAACGTGACTTGTCAACCTGGGAGAGATTTTTGCAAGGCACAAATGGCAGTGAGGAGCCCGGGCATCGCCTCACTCGGAGGCGAGTTGGTCATTTTCAGGAGTTCAGCAGCAAAGTATGTCTTTGAAAATCTTTCACCAGCACCTGGAAACACTGCAGCCTAGCTAGCATTTTAGCAATCTGAACATGCTTCGTAACACACCTGACAAGGCAAGCCTGTTTCTATTTGGGGAAGAAGAGAAAGGGATAAATATTTTTAAAAATGAACGTGAACATCTTGACAATGAAAGCTGGTGTAAGCCTAGCACACTCATATATGATGCGAAGAACTGACATGATTAAAAAAATATTTCAACAGATCCTCAAACAGCCACTGGAGAGGTGGATGGGGTGAATCTGGAAGAAATCCGAGAATTTGCCAAAGCTTTTAAAATCCGGCGCCTGTCCCTTGGCCTGACACAGACTCAAGTTGGCCAAGCCCTAAGCGCCACTGAAGGCCCAGCCTATAGCCAGTCTGCCATCTGCAGGTAACAAGTTACATCATAAACTCTCCTCTCCTCTCTTTATTCGTAATAATTATTCAGCTTATTGTGAGGAGCATGCTTGTGCTTAAGTCTCATGTCTTTAGAATGTATTATTTAATCTGGGACTTAAAGTAGCCAATAATGTTGGTATCTGGCAGCTAAAATGTTCTTATTGTCTACACCTAAAGTAACCGTAGTCTTTTTTTTCCCTCCTTCTTTTTTAAACAAGTGAGAAACAATGTTCCTGGCACTGAGACTTAATTCAGTAGATGAGCTGGAGACCCTGCTGATGCTGGATAAGCACCAGCTGACCCTCTTCATACTGTGCCATTTTCTACAGATAGGGTTACTGAACAAATATTTCATGGCTGCATCCCTGCTAAGTTAAAAACCTGTATTACTGTGGTTAGCACTTCACATATAGGATGTTAATGATGATTTACCTAGGCAACACAGAAGGGAAAAAATTATCCTTCCTGCTATCTTGCAAACCAGCAGCTATTCATCTTTTATCACCCAAATGTTTACTACAAAAACCAAACAGACAACCCATGTATGCAAAGCAGAAGTAGAAATCTGCCCTAATCATAAGAAATGTTAATATAATCTTGACAGAGTTAAAGTAGTTAGAAGCAAACACCATACCTGCATGTATGTGTGTTACAGCAATCCCATGTTTATGCATGAGGTAACAAACACACTTAGGTAACAGCTTTTTCCTCTTGGGCAATGCCTTGTAGTCCTCCATCAGTGAAAGCCAAGAAACTAACTCTAAGCTCATTTAAGTGGATTTTGTTCTTGGTGATCCATGAAATGCTCTGTCTTTTTATCTGCTCTTTATATTTTTAATGTATTCCCCATAGAACGGAAGTGTACTTTTCCTGCAATTTAAGACTAAGGTTATAAATAACATCAGTATGGGGTAGTGAGCTTGCAGCTCACATTTTGCTCAATGCTTTTCCATAAAACCCATTGATTGTTGTTAAATACAAAAAGCTCCATAGGATCCTCTCACTTCTATGGTCTCCCCTACTGTTTTTTCTTATAAGATACCTCCCTGTAGAAAATAACCTTTATTCAGTCTATACAAGGATACTACTGCTGGGAAATTTGTTTCAAGGCTTGTATATCGTTATACCAAACAACATGTACTGCAGTATCAACACTAACAAGCAATGCCAATGATATGAATGCTATTGCTCCCTGTTGCTAAGGATTAATTTTTTTCTTTTTCTTCCCTGTGGTCAATTGGTAAAGAATACCTAAAACGGGTGGAGTTTTTAGCAATTACCAATTTGTTGTAGCCTTAAGTTGCTGTTTAACATACTATACTTTAAAGTGATAAATTGCAGTTTCCTTTGCTTTTGTTTAGTTTGCTGTCTTCTCATTTCCTCCATCTACCTCACACCTGAGAAAACCACTGGGGATGGTTTGAATTTTACTAAGAGAAAGGGTTCCCCACTAACCAATTATCATGAAAACCCCAATAAATATGAAGTTGGAGCGCAGACATGGCTAACAAAAGCCCAGAATATGGACACCTTTTACAGAGGGCTCCTTAGAGGGGCAAATTGCTCAGAACATGATGACTGGGTGCAGAAGCTGGTCCCAAATACTTGCAAGGTGATAGGGNCCCAATGGGTATCACTTTGGGGTGTAATAACCTGCTATGACTGTGCGTTTCTTGTTAAGCATCAAGACAAGCTGCTTCAGTGGCAGTATGCTGTTCCTCGGAAATAGTAGGTTTAACTTTTCTTTTAATGGTAACAAAGGAGTTTCAGTACGAAGTCCAGGGTAATGGAAGGGGCAGTAAGGTAAGAGAGTTGAACGACCAACTCAGAGACAGAAGTAGAGTCTCCTGGTGGCCTGTGCAGGTCATATCAGCAATATACCACCTTGCTGATATGTTCTGTGTGCAGATAACGGCATTTTCTTAGCTTGAGACAATGCGTTCTAAAACATACACTTCAGCTTGAAATATCACTGGACACCAAGGAAGGACACCTTGCAGTCAATACCACACTAGGATCCCAGGCATCAGTTATAAATTCTTTGGAGTGTTATCATCTGAAATTATTACTTGTCTTATTCTTTGTTTTTGAGAAATGCTTTATTTCTTGCTGGAATATTTTCTGCAGCCACCACATGCTGAATAGAGACACTAAAAATTGCCAACTCCAGGCACCGAGTTGCTTTGCACAAAGGCATTGATTTTGTCGGTCTCATCTCCAGAGCACGTCGTGATTAGTGGCGGCAGCGGTGCTTCAGCACTGGGCGGGCTGGAGAGTGCAGCAGCAGCACGCAATAATTGTTCCCTTTCTGCAATGTTAAATACCGCAATGTGCGGGTTGGGCATAGGCGAAGTGAGGAAATACAAATGGGTGGCATCAGAGGAGTCGGGTTAAGACTTTTTTAATGCGTAGCAAGAGAGGATGAACTCGGTAAATGGAAGAAACAAGTACTTATATTATAAGACTTGAAATGTGAACTCCGCTCTTCTTGTTTTTGAAAGGATTAAAGCTTTGTGTGGCTGCTTTTCCAGATGTTTTATAATACTTGTAAAATCTGGTTTGGCAAGAGACTTTTGATGGCAAAATGATATATAGAAGACCTCATTTACAGGAAATGATATCATTGTGGTACAGTTTGCAGAACTCCCACAATAAACCCAGCTTGGTGCCACAGCATATTAGTAGACTATTATGCTGGGTTTCATCTGGAAAACATGAGTCTGTCTTTGCACATTGTGGGGGCAGTCAAGATAATTGCAAAGTGTCCAGCTGTTTCAGCTGAACACTCACCGTAGCTATGGGAATCTTTTTCCAACCCAGAAAAGGGATATAGTGTTAACTTGCAAACAGTGAAAATTGCTGAAAAATGAAAGGAGAGGAAATCTGATATTCAGAGGCCAGTAACTGCCATTGGTTTGTGTTATTAAAGCTGTGGTGGCTGGACAACATGGGATGGGAGGGGAAACAAAAGGAATTAATCACAAAGACGAGATGATAAAGAGCAATTGCTTTTGATGTCATTTCCTGTAATTAGACTTAGTCTTAAGGGTTTTGAAGGTCGTCAGAAATATGAAAACGCGACTCATAACCTGTATTATTTAATGTACCTAGAATTTTGTTGTAGTGCTCGTTTTGTGTTAGCTTAAATATCTAGCTATATATATATATATTTATAGATATACCTATCTGATAGTTTTCGTAATCCATTGTAAATTACCTCTGCCAGTCAATTAGTCAGGCAGGCAGGAAGTCCCACCCTGGCAGAGCATCAGTGTAAGACTCTTCTTTCTCAATTTTCCCTCAGACACACCATCCTGAGAAGCCACTTTTTCCTACCACAGGAAGCCCAAGAGAACACTATAGCTAGCAGTCTGACAGCCAAACTGAACCCTGGCCTTTTGTATCCTGCCAGGTTTGAAAAGCTGGACATCACCCCTAAAAGTGCCCAGAAGATAAAGCCGGTGCTTGAGCGGTGGATGGCTGAGGCTGAGGCCCGCCATCGAGCAGGTATGCAGAACCTTACCGAGTTTATCGGAAGCGAACCATCCAAAAAGCGCAAGAGGCGTACCTCATTCACGCCACAAGCCCTTGAGATCTTGAATGCCCACTTTGAGAAGAACACGCACCCCTCTGGGCAAGAAATGACAGAGATTGCAGAGAAACTGAACTATGACCGGGAAGTAGTTAGAGTTTGGTTCTGCAATAAGAGGCAAGCACTGAAGAACACAATTAAACGTTTGAAACAACACGAGCCTGCAACAGCAGTTCCTATGGAGCCTTTAACAGACTCTCTGGAAGAAAACTCCTAAAAACAAAACAAAACAAAACCACACACAAAAAAACCCGCACCAACAGAAACGTAACCATTCGAACTCTGTGAAAATACCTGTTCATCACCCTTGTAAGTAAAAGACTGAGAAAACTACAAGAAGGACAGAACAGTTTATAAATGTCCGTGGGGTTTCCTATTTAAAAAACAAAACAAAAAAATACACAACACTTAGTGTGTGTGTGTGTCGTAGAATTAGTTCCCAAGAAAAAGAAAAAGCCAGTTTTTTTAAATGGACTTAAAGTAAACCAAATAACTGCTTACTTTTTTTCTGTATATTATGAAAATGTGAACACGTTTTAAGGAAAAACAAAAAACAAAAAAACAAACAAAAAAAAAAGAAAAAAAACCTTTTATCTGTTTAAAAGAGAATAGAAGCCTGCCACCTGGAGGAGCATCCAGGTATCAAGTGCTGATTCACTATGAAAACTATTAACCAAAGTCAGAAACATGGCATTGCAAACTAGATTGTTAGTCTACTCTTTTATGAGTGTAAAATTGTGTTACGAATTTTTACATTTGTATTTTGCAAAGAGAAAAACAACAGGATTAATTTCTGTCATCCTTGTTCGCACCCCCTGCAGGTGTGTACAAACAGGTGTTAAAGCCATTCCATAGTGGTCACCTCCTTTTCTTTTCTTTCCTTTTCTTTTAGTCAACAGTTTTGCAATCTCCAGGTGTTTGGGTGCCAAAAATAATTTATTTTTGTTGTGATTTGCGGGGTCTGGTATTTCTCTTCTAAGGGTGTATGTCTTGGTTTGCATTTCTATTTTTTTTTTTTTCCTGGTTCTTTTTGCTGCCTCCCCTCTTCCAGCTCATTCTCCACCCCTTCGCCAAACACACATAACCCAATACTGTTTGAAGATTTTTTTAAAAAGAAAAGTGAAACACACTTTTATATTGATATGCTGAAATGCAATAGAGGACAAAGAAGGATTAGGAGTCTGTCTGATGAACTGTCAGCCCACGCTGAACATTGTGCTTATTGTCGACTGTGTAGCTTGGGATTTCTCTGTCCTTTGGCCATGAACCTGGAGAGGTTACCAAAACTCATTTTGTAGTATAAATACAAACTGCACACTTGGTTCAGTTCTGCATCTATGTTATGGTTCTGTTTGAAGCCATTTCTCTCCAAAGTCTGCTAGCCGAAGAAATTTCTTGAGATTCTGATGAAAAGAAATGGACAGGCCGAGAAGCGGTGAGGGTGTTTTGGTCGTCATATCACTATGGACCATTTCACTGGTAGTGCTTTGTTCCTTCTGCCTGTTTTTTATGTCATCCTGATACTGATGTTTGCCCTGTTGACCTCTTCAGTAGGAGGATGTTTCTGCAGGTGTTTGCTGTGACCGCTGGCTAGACTAAGCAATCAGGATATAGGGAAACCCACTGAATATCCTTTGGGAATAGTAAGGTGGGTCACCTGCAATATGTTTCAGGTGAATTGATTTTCCTTTAAAGACAACTTATCCCTGTGGCTTCCTTTTTGATCGGACAAGCATCTTCTAAAATACTGTGGTCATTGGATCTACGAGTATACCAAGGCTGAGGGAGAGAAAGGTGTTGCAGGTTCTTGATGGGGTATGGGCTGACCTGTGAAGGTCACCTGTGATTTTCATCTTCTGCTGAGTTCTGCTCCAGCCTTTGGGGTTCAGCCCACTATTAGAGTAGAAGCTGCGTCTTGATCAGGACTTCCCAAAAGATAACATCGGGGATTTGGTTCAGCTCATGAACTGGTAGAGTAAAATTCTGCTGGTAAAACTCCTGATTGTCTTCACTGACCTCAGGATGGTTGTGCTGGATTTTTGCTGGTCTACCCAGGATGTTGAAGGAGGTTCCCAAAGTGCCAGAATCTTCAAACAACACCTCTCTTACAGAATTTTCAAGAACTCAAGGCTATATCCAAAACTTAGTGAAAGAAAGGGACTTCCATTGATTTCACTGGGCTTTGAGTCTGGCCCTCGCTATTTTATTAATGGGATTTGCCTTGTAGAATGGGGTATTTGCTGCATGGCTGGTGGAGTTTTAAGGCTTCAGAGACTACCATCTGTGCCAGAAACTGCCTCTAAATGTGAGCACTCTCAAAGGTCAGGGTTGGAGAGCACTGAGGATCCAGTACTCCAGGCTGGGCTCACATCCAGCAAATGCATTTCAGGCTTTAAGCTTCAGCAGGGTATGTTTAAGGATATTTTCAGTATTGCTTTTATGAGGAGGAGGGTGAGAATTGTTATTGACTCTTCTCCGACTGTTGATATATAAATATCTGCCGTGGGAAAAAAACACCTCAGTAACCACAGGCAAATTGTGAGGGACAAAAAAGATGCTTTACCCAAGCTGAGCGTGTGAAGTAAAGAGAGTCTCACAGCAACATCTGCCCCTCTGGGTTTTCTTTTTCCCCTCTCTATCCACAGATACCTATATCCACAGATATATCTGTTATCTATACCAAACAGCCCTAAACTTGTGGCCATAATTCAGTTTAAATATCAATCAGGAGACCACCCAGAAGCCAACAGGGAAGCGGGGAAGAACAGATCATATTTGGAAGCAGACACTCCTGGAGTCCTACCCTTGTCTCCAGTACGCTGCTAAGTGTCCAGTCATTAATGCCACATACACGATTACCTGTTCAGCCACCCTTGAGACAGTTACCCACCCCCTCCACCCCCATCATCAACAGCCTGGGAACAAAACCATCAACCATTCTTTGCCTAAAAACTAAATTTTCAATTCTCCCAGGGACTGCTCTAAATTTTGTGAAGAAAAATCCCCCAAGACGAAAAGTTAACTAAACAGTGTATGAAAGATACTAAATGTTTAAAAATATGCTGGCAGCAGTTATATAAGCTCTTTTCTGTTCCAAAGTACATATCGGAAGGATATAACTAGGACAGGGAAAATGTAAAATGAATATAAATCGCCAGCTTGGAAGAAAAAATTATGTTCATCCCACAGTCTTAAAACCATTCATGTGCAGTGATTTTTTTTAGAGTTTTCTAATTTTGTATTATGTTTTGTAAATTATTTATAAAATGTTGTAATGCTTCTTATATTAATTTTTTTATAAACAAATTTTTGCTATGAGGCATAAATGGTGCCTGAACAGATTCTTAGGAAGATAAATGACATGTGAGTCATACATCTTTGGGGGGCCATAAATATTTTGGTTTATTTTGTTACTGGCAAAATTTCTGGTTTCCATTTGTAAAAAAATTTCATGTATTGATTACATTTGAATACCTTTTAATTTTGCATGTGACTAAAAGATAGATTGCTACCAGCAAATGAAACAAAAGTCTCTTCAGTCATATGTGAAGGTTTAATGATTTTCCAATTTATTGATCATTGAATTTTTTTAAGTGTATATATATATAAAATTATTATTTGAATAATGAACCAAGGGTTCAGTTACTGTTCTGATTCTGTCTTTTTATGTTTTTCACNAAAAGAAAGAAAAAGAGAACAAGAAAGCAAAAAGGAGCTAGGAAGGAACAAGTAGAGGCGTATCAAAGAACTCAAGCTATAACCAAAAAGAAATATGTAAAATGCCTTTGCTCGTCTTCTCAATGCTGGACCAAAGCTCAATGTATGTAGGTATATGCACATTGTATAGATATGGCTAAATGTTGCTGACAATCTCGCAATACTAAACTGTTACTATTTAAAA
>WAAD01043412.1:2104-66449 GCA_013389945.1 Fregata magnificens | reverse complement strand
AAAAAAAAAAAAGAAATACAAAAATAAAACTGTTCATCAGTGTTTTACCTCAGCACTCTACTTGTACCCAGTTATTGACCAACATTCAAATAAGAAGATAAGAGAGGAAATTGATTTCCATGTCAATGTTTGACTGTAAAATCTGTTTGGAAAACATTCTGTAATGAGCTTTTTGTCATGTGGTTTGCTTGTTTCCAACTTGAGATTATGTGGGGCACATTTGTTTATTTATTGTTAAAAAGTGATATTATTAATTATTATTATTACTATTATTATTATTATTATTTTTGTCCTATGTGCTATAATCTACAGAATGGTCACCAGGGTCACTTATGAAGCACTGCAAAGAGATCTGTTTTTCCATGCATGGAGCATGCAGCGGGAAAGATGGCAGTACAAAATGGACTGTATTGTGTTGTTAAAAAATACGAATAATTACAAAAGGAGTTGATGTGGTGGACTTGTGACCAAGAAACCAAACTGGATATTTAAAAGCTCCTTACTACTCTGACTTTGAAACCAAAGCTGATTTATCTGCACAGGTTGCTTAACATGAAAAAAATAAAAAATAAAAAAAACTGACAAAAACTGTACTTAATCTAGAGCAATATCTGTACGGTCAGTAAAGCTGCACTTTGTGTATTTCTTAACAGCTTCAGATCTGTCACTTTTAATTTGTACCATAAAAAATAAAGAATTGTTTGACATGAAAAATAAGCTCCTTCCATGTGTTTGTCTTAAATCTCATGCATTATTCACATGATCAGCACTCATGTAATTTCACATCAGTTCAATACAAAAATAGTTAAATGCTCGAAAGAAGGGAAGAAAGAAAATGCGTTTGCAGTGTGGAGCATCACTTTACCTGCAAAACTTAATGCTGTTTCTGTACCCAGAGTGGGCACGTACATTGGTGATGTCTTATTTTCTCTACAGATATGCAGAGTAGAGGATCTGCCTAAGGAATATCGTGGAATCACTCAGGTGAGTGTGTATTATCCCCCAGGCCAAGTGGAGCAAAGCACAGATGGACATGAAGGCCAGAAACAGTGAATGTCCCGGTGCTTCCACAGCTCCCAGAACAAAGCCCCGGTAAGTGATGGAAGGGGAGTGTGGTAGCAAGCTTGGGTCTTGCATTTTTTCAGGGCTCATGAGGTTCGTTCCTCATTTCTTTCTGTGATTATGATATTAGGTAGCAGAAATGCCTGTTTTTCAGGCCATTTGCATTGAGTCATACTGAGTTCTGTCTAAATACATGATTCTGAAAAATCAACACGTTTTGAGAAATGGATTAGTTGTATTATAAAGTTGTTTTGGAAAAAACAGTCTAGAGAAAAAGCTCTGACAATAGTACAACATTGGTTTTGAGACTTGGGAACAAAACTTTTGCAAAGCCTTTTTCCTTTGATTTTGTTAAATATTGTTTTACATTTCCAATACCACCTGTTAAATAATCAAAAATGAAAACAAAATATTTATTTGCATAGAAAATACAGGGAGTACCTGGGATATTTATTTATCCAGAATTTTTCCAGATTGGAATTTTCCTTTCCCATGCATTTTTTTACAGCATTTTATGAGATACATGGGAAAGATAAAGGAATAAGGTAAGCTTCTTGTAGACATGATGATCCAGGCACCATAAGCAGGGCAAAGATGATAGAGGTATAGCCTTTTGTTAGACCAGCTAGTATATGTGGAAAAAGTAGATAAACTTTTAAGTGCCCAAATCCTTCTTTGGTCTGAAACAAAAGCAACTGAATCCAAAGGTAAACAGAAGCTGAGAACAAAGAGAAATATGACACTGGGGTACCATAATGATTTAAAGTCATATCTTAGTACTACCTGCACTGCCCTTTCTTTGTATCATGGGCTAAACCATCATGTGCCTGCTTCATTTCAAAAGTGGCGCGTACAGGTTTCCACACACCGCCTACACACAGGGAGTGCCAACACCATTAATCCCCAAGAGGGAGGCCTTGGGACTGAGTAGTCTTTACCCACTGGTAAATGCCTGCTCCACAGCATACCGCTTATAGTATGGATAAGGATAGCCTAGCATACTACAGGCCTATGGGGGTATCAAAATTACACCGGCTCCTCCAGACATCATGTCACCACACCACGGTCTAACAGCCATACTTCAAACCCACATAATTAATCTACTTATATGATACAAAGATGTGGAGAATGACCCTTTGTGCTTTCATGTCAGGTACTAAAATCTGAACACGTATCTTTTCATCCAGTAGTGATAAAGCAACAAGCAAACATTGGTTAGAGACTTCCCCCCCCCTACCCTATTTAAAAATGCAAAATTTTCTCTTTGGATCACACTATAGGTATTTTAGCTGCCTGATAGGCACATGGCCCTACCTAGCCATTACTTAAATAACCTGGATCTGTTTTGTTGCAAAAAATGGTGACTTTGCAAATTGAATCAATTATGTTCCCACTGATCGCCGAAAGCTCAAAATAGATCCTACCTTCAAGCCACTGAAAGCTGACTATAAGACTTCACACCCCTTACTGACTGCTTAAAAATCAAATTTCTAGAGCTTGGCTATGAAAGTACTTCAAAGCTCCCTAAGTGCAACATTAAGGACAAAGAGCTTTAGAAGAACAATTCTTCCCATGGCCTCTGTTTTGTACTTCTTGCAAAAAAGAACATATTTGCAATATTCTTGATAAACAATAAACTCTATGCCCTGCCCCTCCCTTAAGACAAGTGTGATGGAAGGAAAGCTGGCACTAAGATCAGAGAACTACACAGGGAAGACATGTTTTTATATGGCCTATTCCCCTGTGCAGCTGCTTTACAACTGGTCACAGTCTAAATCTATATCTGGGAGAAAAACTTGGAGTTTTAGCAGGGCTTTGGTAAGCAAAGATTCTCTTCTACTGACTTAAACTTCAATTAAACAAGCACTCAGGAAGCAAAACACAGTTATCAAGAGGAAAAGTTCTCTTGGGGTTTGTTTTTTAATCTGAGAATTCAGATTTAATATGAATCACTCCCATATGAGATAGTGATGTTCTTGAAAATAATTGAGAATTAAAGAGTTGGAGGGGTTTTTTCCTTCTCCCTCCCTCTGTTCTACAGTCCGGGAGGTTTGGTTCTTTTACTCGTTCACAGTCCTTTACTGTTGCATTTTGCCACATTATGGACAACAGTGATCAGGACCGAGCAGAGAGTCACCGGATAGCTCACCAGCAGCGACCGTGTTTTTTAATCTAGACCCCAGTTGCCCTGATTTCTTCTGAAATGCCATTGTCTAATCCACCAGAGCAGCTGCAGGGAATGCATGTAGCAACTCGAGTAACAATGAGCCTTTCATTTTATTGTGTTCGTAAGGACACTGAAGTTCTTGTATCATTGCATGGTCACTGGCCTCATGTTAAAACATCAGTTGACTTATCAGCCCAAGAGCTGTACGTGTGATCACATGCACGCTCAGTGTGGGTAGGTCTTGCTTCTGGCCACAAACACACACACACGCTCAAGGGACAGCAAAAAATGGTTTTGGCAGTACTAAAACTCTGCTAGGAACTACCTGAGTGGGCCAGTCCTAAAAGAACATGAGAGATTCTGTTTTTGTGGAGCAGCATCTTAAAATTGTGGCATGGCCTGCACCAGCACAGCATCAACAAGCTTGTAAGGTCTGAACTCGCTTCCTTCTTTTTGGACACCACATACTGCTGGTGTTCAGCTAATGAGCTCCTGGCTTTCAATTCACAAAAAATCCGTGCCCCGTGCAGTCCATCCATCAATACCATAAACAGGAAGATCTCCCACCTTGTATGTTCTCTCTCAGTGATGGTCCCAGAATAGTCTTTCAAATGGTCCCAAAATGCTGAAGGTCTTAGAGGACAGTGAGATGGTGACACTGCACACATCTGAAATGTGTGGCAATTTGCAATTGATACCCGGGAGAGCCGGGATTGCCCCAGCAGCTGTGGATTTCCCAGCTGCAGTGTGTAAGCTCTGCACGCCCACCCCTTTTTTTAAATTCATTGAAGAACTTGTGCTGACATTGTCATTCCTGCTAGTTTTTAACGCTATTAGTTTTAAACATCTCATGTTCTCATGAACTGTTGATACCTTTTCTCTAAAATGTATAAACTTGTCTTTTAACCATCAACTGAAGTGAAAAGAAGACAAAGCTATGAAGATCCTTCAATTTCTTTTTGCAAAGAAGGCACCCTGGTGTTTTTTACCATCTTGCTACCATCTTTTTGACATTTTCAGTTCAATTATGTGTTCTTAAACAGAGGAGCATGAAACTATCCCCAAAATTACCCCTCAATTCATCCAGGTTAAACTATCTGAAGAGAAGCAGTTATTTCTTGAATAGCAACAGCTATTTTCAGTTACTAGTTGTGGAAACTAAAGGGCCTGATCTTGCAAGTGCATAATGTAGGTAACTTTATTTGCCCAACTAGTGTTATTGATGTTTTGATGCTACCTTCCTAGATACATTTAGTGACATGTGTAAGTCTTCACAGGATTGGACCTACCCCAGGCATTTGTGAATCGATACTCAGATTTATCACTTTTTCTAGCTCATCCATCAGTAAATCTTGATATGTCCTTTATTATTTTTGAAACACAACTCAGAGGGGACTGTATCTCAACAAGAAAGGTATGTGCATATTCCTTCTAAAGTCAATACAGCTATTGTTTCTGGCTCGGCAGATGGCTGCCAGAAATACTCGCTGCTAAAGATAATCTGGGGGGAGAACGTTGGGGGAAACAGGCTAAATGAAGAGCATGAGCTGTTAAATATTTTTAAAATACTCTCTATTGTTCCACTGCATTTAAGATCCTTCCTTCTGAAGGTGCCCTAACAAATTCACATAGTGACCACTAATAAGGAGAACTTAAAGCAGCACCATTTTGCACCTGCAGTATACCTAATCCCAAGCATGTGCCTCAGCAACCTGATTCCAAGACTTATCAGCTAGTCTGGAGATCAAAACTCACCAGGTGGTCTATACATCCAGGGTGAGGAACACAAAGAGCAGAGATCAAAAATCCATGCTGGCATACGCACTTTACAGGTCATGATATCTTCAAAGAAATTACTCAACAGGTAATACGTAATAAAGACCATATCTGAGAAAGCAAAAGACAAAACTCTCAGTCATTTGTTTAAAAAAAAGAAAAAATACACAACTGACAGAATATGTTTCTTCTGAAGATGTGTTAGGACAGCCGTACAGGGTAATAAAAGCCTATCAATCGCTTGGTATCAACTGAGCATACACTCACTGTACATCAAGCTTGTGAGGAGTCTGTATTATTTATAACGTACTTTCTTCTGCTGTGGTTAAAGGTGTGATATCAAAAGCAGGTCCTGTGGCCCCAGACATCAACCGAAGATGAGAATATGACAAGTTACATTTATATCTGGAAATGGCTTGAGTTTCATGCTAAAATTGAAACCTGACTGTTCTAAACAAGTTAACATTTTTTAAAAGATAGATGTTGAGCCTAAGCCTATTTTACTGGAATAACAGAAATAATTTTCCTAAAACTAATTTAAATCCTCTTTGATATGTAATCATTTGTGGTTTTAAGAGAGCAGGAAGGTAATGTCCATTTTCAAGGAATCACATGACATATTTATTTTTTGATTGTGCACAGCTTGATTTTTTTCTGTTTCAATTATATCAACATACTGTAATTTTGTAATATTTAAAAGTGAATGTGCCTATCTACAAAGCCAGCATCTCCAGCCTAGTCCAATCATGTCTCAGGTAAGCAATCAGTTCTGTTTAAAGGTTTACGTAGCCATGTTAGCTTGGTATCATAAAGAAACAACCCATTGCATGCTTGCTTTCTTCGTCTACTTAGATTTCATACAATTTTAACCTCAACGCTTTAAAACTTTGGCCAGTTTCAAACTAACCTGACAGAAGGGAAGAAACCTCACAGATGTGTGTGGTGTGAGAAATGTGTCACACCAGATGTGAGAGAAGTGTCTACAGGTTTAATGAAAATAGCCTAGAGAAGAAAGAGGCAGATTAGAGTCCCAGGTGAGAAAAAGGCTGCAGTAAGCTCAACCCTTACTCAACACCAGAGAATCAACATGGGACAAGGAAAAAGAAAGTCCTTCTAAAATCCCCAGCTGTAGGAGAAAATATCACACTGGGCTCACAAGCCACCTGGAGATACGCATCCTAGGAAACCAGATTTCATTAGTCCTGGTGCTCACAGTTCTTCGTATTTTTCATGTGATTTAAAAGTCCAGCCACCGACGCCTCAGAACAGGCATACCAGCAAGGACCAGTGGGCTGTCTGGTCTCACATCCTTCCTTTCACAAAGCCCACTGCTAACTTCTTCCGAGAAGTAAATCTTGCAGGGGTGCATTTAAATTACGATAAATGGGCACCACTCTTTTCCCAGCACAACGGGTAGGCCTGGGCTTCCTTTAGAACTGTTCCGTACTGTGGAGAGGTACTGTCTTTAAAAGAAAGCAGTCTGTGACTTCCATTTACAATGCAGCAGTTATATTGTAATTTAGGATGAAAAAAATCTCTAGCTGAAAAAAATATTCCATTCCTATTGCACTGGGAAGGTGATTAAAAGGAGGGGGGAGAGGAAAATAGCCTCCCAGTAGAAACTGTTTATGAGGTATTGTATTAGAAAGTCTATTTTTCTGGCTCAGGGTTTAAATCGGAAAAATAGGTTACTTGTGAACACAGGAGAGAAATAAATACAGCTTTTCATTCTTAATTTAACAAAATCTGCAGCAGGTTTGAGGCCATTTTTGTTCGCTACTCTAAGCAAGATTTTGCACATTGGAAGCAGCCTATTTAAACTGGGGGGAGATGTTCAGGTGTATGAGATCATAGGTTTACCTTAAGTAGCTTTCTTGCTTAGCTGCTTGAGTGTTGGTTCCAGAACTAGACAGGATTTGGACATTTCTTTTCAATGCTTTCCTCTTCTTCTAATGCTCATCTGCTTTCAGAGAAGCTCTGAAGCTCACTGCCTTCAGCACCTGTGCAGCAAAATGGGTTAGGGGAGGCCAGCAAAGTCTATATCCAGGTCACTTTATCAGAATAAAGGTCGATCATACTCAGCAGTGAGGCTGATCGCTCTCTCCCAAACCCACCCATCCAAAGAGGAAAACACATATCCTACCATGGAGCACTGTACAAGCCAAATGTTACTGCAAGGCTAAATGAAGCCCACATGAACATTACAGGCAGCTCTCTGCACTGGGGGTGCATCTTCACGAGCTGTCTAGTAATAAACACTGTGGCTGGAACAGGAACCCCTGCAATGCATGCACCCGGAGCACCTGGTGCCCAGCTCCTGAAGCGTAAGGATACTTCAATATGCCAGTATGGGAGATATGAATAAGGAAGCAGTGTTTCAGCCACTGCTCTCCTTTGACTTTGAGGTTTACAGCACAACCTGAACGGAGTGAAAGACTATGAATATAGCTGGCAGATGTAATTTACAGTCTTCCCCAACACCCTGATACCCAGATCAACTAGGCAACAAGTTTCAGAAGATGATGATCCATAATTTTCTCTTGGCATCGGCAAATGTGCTCTGCAAACGCCCGCAACAGTAGAACTGGCTGCTACACCCCTTTCTCATCCCTGTCCCCAGCTGCCAAAGATAACTGACTCTTCAGATCTTCCAGCAGGTACTCTTTTCTTCTCATTTCAGCTGGGACAACCTCAACAAACACTTCGTATTCCAATTTTTTAAGCTAACCCGCTTCTCTGTGACTGAAACAGGTTGAAGAGCAATCACACAAGGCACTCCAACAGGAAAGGTGCAAAAAGAAAGGAATGAGGAAAAGGCTGAGCACAGAAATGTCATCCATGAGCACAGCTGGATCCAAAATCTC
The DNA here is from genome assembly GCA_013389945.1 of Fregata magnificens. NCBI lineage: Eukaryota > Metazoa > Chordata > Aves > Suliformes > Fregatidae > Fregata > Fregata magnificens. The sequence goes on along the minus strand of WAAD01043412.1, from coordinate 58,580 downwards.
ACCCCATCCGACACCCCCCCCCCAAAAAGCAGATAACTATCCACTGCCTCAGAGTTACCACATGTCCTTTAGGGAGATTCACACCACCTATGATTGTGCTTTGAATTTTCCACTCTCTTACATCCTTTCAGTAATATTTAATCTTTTTTTTTTTTGCTTTTGGCAACATGAAGAATATGCCATATCTGTTCTGAAGAAGGAGGATTACTTGTTTGAGGGCTGACTTGCCAGAAATACCTGTATTTTTATTAATGAACCTCAGAGACTTTCCTCTAAACAAGGAATTCTGTGAGAAAAAAAGAACTGAAATGTGCTGTTGTTTTTCATATCAATATTGAAGCAGTTTTCCCTTTTTCTTTATTAATTTCTTACCATTATGACACGACCAAATCCCTTCTTTGCTTCTCAATCCCATAAATTCTAATTTAAGCTGCCATTCTGGTGAAGAAGAAAAATTAAAATTCTCAATTTTTATTTCATAAGGTAAGGTGGCCCTAGACATGAGCACGTCTGAGTAGAAAGCCAGCTGTTGACCACCTAGTACACCCCCTGCTACCATGCTGGGAGGAGGTTTATTGCATATGTGAATTATCAGACTGGTAGAAAAATCAAGACCTGTCTTTCTCATTGATGCAGTATAGCACATACAGCAAGGGAGAAAAAAAAATAATAATCAAGCTCTGTATCCCTACATAGACCTTGTCCTTCCACTTGAGACTCCTGACAGAGTGCAAGCTACTACCAATGTAACAATTTTCCTGTTACAGATACTGCTCTGCTTTGAGCCTGATTTGTCATCAACAATTCACCTCACATAGGACACCAAATGGTGTCCCTCATGTGAAAACAACTTGTAAACTAATAAATAAGAGGAAGAGATATTTAATAATTGATAATGAAATGGAGTAAAACCAGTGACCTTGGCAGGAAACATTCTGTGTCTTATTAGCAATTGCCAGAGCCAGTCATCCATCCTCCTTAAATCCATTTCCTGAATGTGTTGCATCTCTTGAATTTATACCGCTCTGGCATCAAACCATGAACATCACATTTCTGATGTTCGCTGTCTTGCAGTCTAAATCCAGCAGACTTTACTCCTCCTACCAACAACGGCCTCTTTGTCTATTTTTTCCTACATACAGATATATATGCTTCTCTAAATTTTCCACAAAAGTCTAGCTGTAGAAATATTTGTGGGTTCAATAATTTTATTGATCTTGGTAGCCTCAGGTTGCATAGTGCCTGAACACAACTGGAGTTTATGGACTACTGGCATGAGGTATATATTTTAGAGTTCTCCTTAGAAGCTAGAGGAAAAATGAGGGCCGTATTATTCCTTCTACAGGTTTTATGGTGGAAAAAAGTGCATTGTAGACAATGATTACTCAGTACGTTGTGCAAAAATCATTGCCAGGGACCGAAAAAATCACTTCCTATACAGTGTTGTTGGCAGTACAACAAACATTCTACACCAGGCTTTTTATAAGTAATATTAATCTTTCCTGCTGGAGTTGGCCGCTGTTAATGCACTGTCATGGTAAGGCTGTATGTTTAAGCCATTCAGAGGCCCTCCCATTTTAAATAAGCTATTTTTCAAGTATCTTCCAACCAAACCAATTGCAACTACATTTCCTTTCTGCATCTTCCAGAGACTTAACAGGACCGTTCAGCCTTTCGGAAGGGATGCAAGATTAACCACATTTACCCTGTATGTATATGTGAATGTATATTCACACAAATGCAAATAAGCATATACATGTTTATGTGAATATATGTCTTTGTGCATTTTTATTTTTATATATACACAAACATGCCATCGATGCGGATGTAGATACATAAAACTTTTCATTGTGGCCATTGTAGCCACGTTTGAATCCATTGCTGAATGAATGGTTGACCCACTTAATCTTTTTCTAAAGAAATGCCTTGCTGTTATTTTTGGCTTCCGTTGCATTTTAAAGCACTCACCCCTAAATTAGAACTGGGGAGGTTCCAGGCTTCAGAAAAAGGCTAGCATTCACTAGTCTCCAGAACAAGAGCAGCCTGTTCCCTGAAATAAACCTTCCTAACAGTTTTTCTTAATGTGTTTGTTTATTTTAAGAGCTCAGCAGCAGCAGGGGAACAGGTCAAGTATTTTTGATGATTTCATTCCTTACACCACACAGCTAATTATTTTGGAAGGTTTTTTTTTTTCTTTTCATCTTTTCATTCCGCACAAATATGGATTGATTTTTCTTCTTCTGCCATTGCCTGCAGCAAAGTGAAATGCACACATAAAATAACCATATAAAAGTCTAGCAACTTTTTTCAAAGTGTTTTCTTACACATCCTCCTGGAAAAAAATTCACAGAGGGTTGTTGTTGGGGGGGTGTGGGATGCTGCAAGAGGAGGGGGGTAGGATATTTATACACCTGCCTAGATTCCTTACAGTTTTAAAATAATAAAAATTCTTATGAGCAGCTGCAAGGAAGGGAGTGAGCGGGAGAGAATTTGCATTCTGCGAGATCAGACTATAAGCAGTGTCAATGGTAGTAAACAATAAATGAGACTTGAATGAAAACTGGAAAAAAAAATATTTCTCTGCACATGTGTTGAAACTCATTAGTGAAATTTGATTAGTGACCTTTCTGTGTTTGCTTTCTGAGGACATTTGGGGGTTTGAGCTGCAGTGCCATCTTCATTGTCCAAGTCTAAAACTCAGATAACCACTTACGCTAAGTTTCAAGTGACAGATGCACTAGCTGCTCTGAGGGATGTTACATAAAGCACAAATATGATAATTAGCAGAAGCATCTCTCTGGGGTGTAAAAGAAGCCAGCTGCATACTCAGACTTCAAATTCAGGACGGGTCTGGTTTCCTCTCAGATGTGGTAGAAGAGTCCAGTTCGGCGGTGAACAGCAAGCTGTGTTGTGAAATGGATGAAATTCAAACATAAATTATCCTGTCAAGATAGCCTGTCACTACTGGAAATTACTTGAAGCAATCTGCACTGGTGTTGAATGATACAGGCTGTTGGTTATTTTCCACTACCCAATACAATCTAAAGTAATAGAGCTATTTACATGAAAGTACATGAATTACTTTATTTAGCTCGAGGAACACTGACGTTTTCTATCCGAACAACCACTCGGAAGATTGTACAGTTGTATCTGCAGCCTCCACAGCATTAAAACTCTTTGTGCTTGCATTTTGGCAGGGCACCCCCACAGAAGAGCCCTATGGACTCTGCTCTCCCTTTGCTTCCCAGAAGGGCAGATTGTCCTGTTATCTTTCTCTGAAAGCCTTTACAGTAGCTTCCTTGGCACCTCCCTGCACAGGTGAGTACAGGGTACACCTCCGCAGCACTCACACAGCAACCACCACCCAGAGCACCAGCGACTGCAGCCCCTTCAGATCATCTCGAGGCATTTACGGTTTCCCCTCTCTCTTTCCCAAGGGCAGAAATCACTATAACCTTGGGCCAGGCCGCTCCTCTTGGCGCCATGAACACAACATTCAGATGAACACAAAGTCAGCTGGAACAGGTCTTTGGGGGCAAAACATCTGACAAACTAAAGCACGCATCTACTGATTGTCTTTGTCAGCTCTTAGTAGACAATGTTTTAACATTTACAGGTAACTGAATGCTGCCATTTCCAATAAATTTACAGCAAGAATCTCTCTCATCATTAATTCTACAGACTTCTATAGATGTTAAAATGGTGTTGACATTTAAAGCACGCCAACTCTAATACTTGCAGCCAACGTAGATGTCTGCATATTTGAAAATAAAGTTCCACACTGCTGACCATTATCCTGGTTTCTAACATTCAGCATTTGTCTTGGTAGGTAATGTGTATGTGCATATTAGCAAATGCATGCAAAACTGAACAGGCAATTTTAAAGGCACTCCCCTGCAATTTCTGAGCAGCAAAAAGAGGGAGTTGTGAAAACCAGTAGCTGTCTCAGAAGGCAGAGGTGGAGCAAGGATGGACCATCCTGGAGAAGAACTATAGGGCTGGCAAGATGGCAGGTGGACTCCAGGAGTCACTGGTCCTTTTCTCTTCGACGGGCAAAAATTCTGACTGCATTTTCCAGCTTTGTCAGTTTGATTTAGGATTTATTTTCTCAAGGATGTAAACTTGTGTGAAGACTGGTACTGTCAGGGCCCTAAGGGCACTAACAGACCTTACTGTTCCTGCCCAGGCCTGCCCCCAGGGCTCCCTCCACCCCTGCCCATGGCCCGGGACCCCGTTTCAGCCCATCCCACGGCCGTCGGTCCCTACCACAGGAGTGCTGACCTCCAGCTCCCCACAGCCCTGCCCTAGGATTTCACCTCACCGAGCCAGCCCGACCTGCTGGCTAATGTCCTGGCATGGCCTCAAATCAACCTCATCACCACGAACTTGCCTGACAACCTGGGCTGAGCCCAGCTTCTCACCCGCCCTAAGCCTGCCCTGCTTACCTCTCTGAGGGATGGTGGGACCAGTTCCTGGCCAGCATGTCCTGCTAGCTGGATCATCCTCCTTCCAGTCCCTTAAGGAGCTGCTGCTCTGGCTCCCTCCTGGCAGGTACTATGCAATATTAGCTTTGCTTTGGGAGAAAGGCTCCCTTGGAGAGGAGCAGTCTGCAAATGTTTCACCTGGATCGTCTTGGAGACTGGAGCCACCTGAAAGCTCAGAGGTGCTTATTCTACAGTTAGACCAAGAAACCTCTCCTTCCCCAGGCTTGTCCTGACTGTCTACATCAGAAATACATGTATCATTAGTCCCAGAGACAGGACTGAGCAAGAAGGCTTAATAAGGCCCTGCACACTGGCAGAACAGTAACCTTGGAGTGCATATTCCCAGTCTATGGCAAACATGAAGTCAAACTCATTAGCACAACCCTCTGTTGCTGAGGTCACGGGCAGACCCACAGCAGAAACAGCTGCAGCAGCTTAAGATCTTGATTGCCCAAGAGCTGATTGATACCACCTTTTTGCTCGCTTTCTCTTTTGTGTTGCATCCCCTCTCCCCCAAAAGAAAGTGTTTCAGCAGTCTAGTTTCAAATGGCCCATGACTGTGGGTTTAAGTCTATGGTGAGGCAATACAGCTGAGTGCCTCTGAGAGCTTGCAAGTTCCAAAAGGGTCTCACTCCTCCCTCCAGTACTTTTTCTTGGCTGTTCAGTCCTTCACTCTCTCTTCTACCAGCTCTGATGCTCATCTAACTGCAAGGTAAACTCACCCAGCTCATTAATTCAGGAGAAAACACAATGGGTCAAGGGCTACCTGAGTTAGTATTCCACTGAATTAGTAAATTGAATTTGGCTTACCATACTATCAGAGAAGCATCACAGCCAAGACAAAGGATGGGGGGAATGGAACTGCTCTCTTTTTGTAGTAGCAAACTGCTAAATAAACTTCTGTACATTGTCTAACCACACGTGAAGGTGCCAGACCTACCGATGATATGACTGAGGTGTAAATTCATATTATAGACTAGTAAGAGCCTCCAACATAGGAGCAGGAAAATAGACAGCTTGGGGCAATCAACTATTATAATGCCCCGGTTAGTTTCACCAAATTTTGGTGTGCTCTGACCATGCTAGGATGAAGCTAGTGCATTTTATTCTACCTTTGCTACTAACTAAATGCTAGCACCAGGTCAGCAGTGCTGATGACACACAAGGACTCAGTACCTGCATTCCTGAGCCCACAGCTGTGGCATATTGAGTCATCAGAAACATAGTTCTTGCTCTGTAGACAGGAGTCCTCAAAACAAAGGGATGAGAATAGACTGGGTAAATAAAAGAATGAAATGTGAAGTAGAAAGAGAATAGCTGGGCAGGCGGGGAAGGGAGGGTAAACATTTACAGCTATTTGGCAGCCTTTTTTTGAAACTCTTTGTTTTGCTTACACTATGAAGACTTAACTTACTGGTTAGTAATTATAACTAACAACCAGAGTTACTAATAAGGTACCTTGAATTACTAGCATCGGTAGTTAGGATAAATTGTAAGGTAATTGTAGACATTTGCTAAACCACACCTTTCCCTGACTGGCTGTGACCACTTCACATTTCCACACATATTTGCTTTGTGTTCATTAAGTCATCAATTATTCCAGTGAGACTATTTCTCTCTAGGCACGTCCCCCTGTCACACTTATTCAGCAATGCTAGAACACCACAGTGCAATTCAGACTGCCTTTTAGTTGCAAGCAGCTAGTCCTGACCTAAACTGATTAAACAGATATTCTTCTAATTAAACAACTCACCTTTGGTGTGATACAAAGCAAGAGGAAAAAAAAAAAAAAAGAAAGGATATGTACAAAAAAGCGTACACTACCCTTTTGATCTTTTCTTTTCCCTGGCTGCATACTGTATGGAATACACCACATGGTATATCTTATGCTTTGTGCATCCTTATGTAGGGGTGATTGATAATAAACTAATAATATGTTTTATCAAGAGAGCATCTGAAGTTAAGCTCTGCAGTCAAAATGCAGATCTCTAACTGTGGCTTCTATCTGGAAGTGGAAAACACTTGCTTCTTCACTATTCATTTCAAAAGGGGCTGGTGGGGACTCAACACGCTTTTAAAGTGAGTTGAAAGTAGGGGTCCTAAACATGCTTTAATTCTTTAACAACATCTTGCGCCCATTATCATAAGGACTGGTGCCAGCTGAACATTCTAGGTGCTGTGTGCAACACCTTCAATAAACACATGTCTGCTTGAAGTAACAAAAACTTGGACTCTAGGGTGAAACTTTTGACTCTAGGGTGTCAGAATTTTGTGCAAAATGTCTATACTCTCCATGGATATATTTTTACTTCTAGATTTGAAACATGCGTAAGAAATCTTCACGTAATACCTCCTCCTGCCCACACTGCAAAGTGCAGCAGCAGGAGACTAAGGAATTTACAGAGCTAGTGATTCTGTTTGAACAAGAAATGTATTTTTCCTGTTAAGCTTGACTTAAAAGAGTGAGAGAAAATTTTGTTATGACTTTCTAAGCTACTGATGGTATGGAGGACAAGGAATTGTTATCAGTGTACCCCTGAGAATCAGGAGACTTTGATTGTGATAACGGCTCTGCCTGTAGTTGCAGCATCCCTTCTCTGTCAGGGACATAGAGCCTTGTACAGTCGCTCCTGAGTATATGTGAAGGAGAGTGCATCCACATGGAAGCATCATACACCATTAAGGCTGTAGTACAGCCCTAGTGTGGAAGTTACATCAGCGGCTCGTGTACAACATGTTACTCTGTGGAGACTCCAAGCACTGTTGCCACCCTTGTCAGGCAGAGAAAGACAATAACTTGTGTATGCTGGTACCACGTGGCTGGAGTCCTGACACAAGCCTCTAGGCAAATGGTAATACAAATAAATAATAGTGGACAGGCAGCTTCTGAAAAAGAAGACTCACCCTTTAAGGGACAAGAAGCCTGTAGAAATCAGGAGGTCAAGTCCTGTACGAATATTTAAAATCCTATTAGTATGTTGATGGTTGGGGATGTGATTGATTTTTGCTTTTATTTGTCCCCTTTCCATTAGCTTTTTAATCAAAATGAAATCTAATCACAGTCAGCTACTAGAGCTCTGCTGACAGATGGTAACTTGTTAAGCCATGGTTGTATGATTGTGTTCGTCATTTGCCCATACTCTGTGCCAGAGCCAGTAGCCCTCATCTGGTCTCAAAAGCTTTATTAATGTAACTCAATTTGGCTCAGAAATCACTCGGGCCACTTCTTTACCGCTACTGTGAGACATTATCTTATTTCAGGTTAAGTTAATAACTGACCAACTAAATATAAGACACTTCTTAAGCCATTTAAGTTTTGTCTCGAAGGCTGGAAGATAAATGAGTTTAGAAGTAGTTTTGTTACACTGACACTAAGTAAATCACCACACTTTTCTGTGTATATAAAGTTTAAGTACACTTGAAGAAATGTCAAGTTACAGTGGTTCAAAATCATATTGTCCTTCAATCAAGCCACAGCAACAGGCTGAATGCACACTTCTGTAAAGTAAAACACCACAGCTTAAATCTCCCTTTGCTAGTTAACCTAGAGATTAACCTGTTTCATTAAAATGTAAGCCACTATGTGTTACCTTGAAGTCAGACTGACCTGAGACAATGTCTGTGGTCAGTTGGCACATCTCAGCTGATGGGGATAATCAGTTAAATCACCCACTATTTCAAAGTGGCTTCACATGCTAAGTGCATTAACCATTTCCATATTTTAACCACTTGAAGGTTGAAAGGCATTTCAATGTGAAAATTTCTCATAGCTCTAATAAGCTTGATTCTTTTGCAGTCTGCCTAAAAGCAGTGGAATTCACCTTTCGGAACAGATGCACAAATGGATGTGTCTTTGATGTGTTTAGAGCTACAAAAGTTTGATGTTTTCAATTAAAACAAGTGCTATTTACTTCTATACTTACGGGTAATAGAGCACTTTTGACTTTTACAAAGTGCGTGTTATTAAAGCACTTTGCTAATGTACAAAGGCACTTTCATAAAACAAGGAAGAAAAGAAGCAGTCCTCTTTCAAACTGTCTCTGGAAAATGAGATGAAAGTAGAAAAAAAACTTGCGAGAAAAGAGTTCTCTAACAATAAGAGAGCTGTCTTCAACTGTTCCCATGTATGATTTCAGTCATCATCTTTATGCCTAGAAGCACTTTTATAAACATTTGTAACAACTTAAACATATTCTATCACTCAAAACCTTTCACACAAGGGCTCTTCACCCTAACCTTTTTGATGAGGCCAGAAAACACTTATCTTGCAGTTTCCAAGGTATTCCTAAAATAGTACAATGGAAAAATGATATGGTATTGTTAGTGTTCTGGAGTAACTATTACTGATTTATTACTTAATATCATTATTGAAACTGTATGTGGGCCTCTTACTTCTGTGTATCTCAGTTTATTTTTTTTCAGCAAATACTTCCTGCATTACGCTCTGGAATTGCAGTTTTCAGGAATTTAGGTCCTGATTCAGCCAGGCACAGGATGAGTTTAAGTCTTTTCTGAAGCCATTTTCCTCTTCTACACTTCTTGAATTTAGCACTGACAATGACAGTGTTCCATCACTCAGAAATTTGCACAGTCAGATCTACAACTCATAACTCTCTGGTATGACATACCTAAAACCATAACTATTATGTTAGGTTTGTGGTGGCCAAGCTGAAGGAAGAACTGGTGTGTTTTTCTCCAAACCTTTTACTGTTAGGCCAAGAAAGACTTTTGTATTTCTTCTATTCCAAGTAAAGCTGAAAGGCTGTTTCATAGAGGGGAAAAAAAATTATTTCCAACAAAATACCTCTCAAATTGTGAGTGTCTCTAAAATGGCAGAGGAAAAAAAGTATTATTCTTCAGGTCATATAGCAATGTTTCCAGTAATGTGGCGTTTCTAATGGAGAAATCATCAGCAGAGATGTTGTTATTTTTCTGCAAAGACCTTTGTGCAAGATGCTTAAAACCTCTTCTGTTTCAGTTTCAGAATAAGGCAAAAGGATGGGCACCTTACCCACTATCTCTTAAATATATGTATTGCTTCTCATCTCCAAGAAAGGAGTTTTAACCTGGGAATGATGATTACACTGCATTATTTTGCTTCTGCAGTGATACCTTCAAAAATAAAAATGCCCCGTCTTAGTTTCCTATTAAAAACCAGATTCTGATGGCTTCTTCTTCACATCTTCTTCACATCCCATCAATCTTCCTGTCTCTAAATGATTTCTAGTTTTCATTCTGTTGTGTTTTATTGTTTCATAACGATAGATTTTTCATCTCTTCTCATTGACGTAAGTAGTCAAATAGATAGAGCAAACAGCTAGAACAGATGTTTAGTACAGAGCATGTAGAGAAGCAGATGCAAAGGAGTTTGTCTTGTAGAAGAATCCAAAAGCAAAGTGTAGCTTTTGGTGGCTGGACTTCTGAGGCCAGAGTCAAAAAACATCTTTTGGGGAAAGGATGCATTTTTATGCTTCTATGTGTGTAAGCATGCATTTATTTATTTATTTATTGTAGAGTAAAATGTCATCTCATAAAAGCATCAGCTGCAACCAGAGTTGCTATTACAGGTTTTGTATTATTAGCACCCAAGAGTGCTGGGGGTGAGGAAAAGGTGCAGGAGCAGCAGGGGACTGCTGCCATAAACAGGATTTCACAGAGTCATGGGTCTTTCAGACACGTCTCCAGCTTACATTACTTCTAAAGTTAGCATTATTTCTCCATTCCAAATAATCAGAAATAAAACATCAGACAGTGAACACTCCCCCAGTGACTAACTGTGTTGTTTGGGTCTTTTCTTCCCCCCACTCCGCACCCCCCCACTACTTTGCAGAAAGAAAAGACACTAAAAGTTCCTTCTGCGAGTTGCCAAGGTGCTCCCAGCCCATTGTGCAGAATCATTGTCAGGTTAAATTAGGGAGTACAGACTCCATGAGTGTAAAAAAATCAATACTTGATGGAAGATTGCTCCCCGGAAAATCTGTTTTGATTCCAGGATTAATTCGCGACCAAAGGCTTCTGCAAAATGACATGCCATTAGTCAGAAAATGAACACATTCTACCCTTGAAATTGGATGGAAATATGTCAGGTGATTGACCTATTCATTCTCTTCGCTCTCTGGGCAGAGAGAGTAGGTGTGGTAGCTGTGAATTAGGCCTGCGAACCAGGTCCATTTTCCAAGCAGTAAAAAAAAAAAAAGAAAAAAAAAAGTCCAATGTGAATTGCAAGTATTCTCTAGGCCATTGTTGTAAAGCTATCGCAAATGCATTCCATCAAGGTAAATGCATTTGTCTGGAAGGCCTGGCTCTCTTGTGTTTTCTAAATCTCAGAATAAACCATACTAAAAATCTTAAAATAAAGCAGGGATTTTTTTTCTTCTGCAAAAAAGGCTTGCAATATTAATGACAATGTAATTTGTTTGCCATATATAAAGTAACATTCCACCCCCCTCCGTTTGCTCACTAGTTTCTTCCACAAAAACTTTAACGAGACAAACCCAGCGCTTGAGCTATGCTGGCTGGTCTGTGTTCAGGCCTCTCTGAACAGTCCCCATGGCAATTACAGCAGCCAGCCATGAGCTGTGCAAGTGGCCTCTGGGCTGGCTTCCTAGCGCTGTGCAGCCAGTGCACTTCCCTGCCTTGCAAGGTGCCAAACTCTAGGACAAAAGGGCATTTTAATCTTTGTGTTTATATATTCTGGGCCTGAACTATGTCTGCTTATGCTGTTGAAACATGCTGAATATGTGGACCAGAAAGGTCGTGACATGAGATATTTGTATTTATTTACCTGGTGTGGAATTGCCAAGGTGAATCTAACCTCTTGGTAGATAGACTTTTCCAGTAGAGAGAGAAGTTATGGGCGGCAGCATTAGACCTTGTATCTGGAGAGCGGGGAGGCTCTGTGTCACTCACAGTGGCCTGGCTGGAGTGCACTGAGATGGGAGAGGTTGCTCCCAAATATATTAATGAATGCAAAATTGCTATGTAGGCTTACCTCTTTCAGAAAGAAGTCACCACCAGAGTTTTCTTTTTGTAACGTCTCTGAAGAACATTGCCAGCTGGTACATCATACGAGGATTCAAGCGATCTGGAGCTTTGCTTGAAAAACTCCAAGAAAACCATTTATTGAGAGAAAATGTGTGCACAGGTAGAATGGAAGCAACAAACAAAATCACCAAAAGGTATGTTGGCACTGACTGAATACTGAATAGCAGCATAATCCATCAAACCACTAAGCACTGACATATCAGGGGACTGATTCTCTAAAAATTGGACCCTCCTTTGGTTGTAATCCCCCTCCAAACATGGCTCTGCAGTAACTTTGGAGAATTTTGGACTTGAAATTCTGCAGTTATTATCTTCCATTTTAATTGTGATACAGTATCTGTTGGCTTTCTCATAAAGATCCCACAATAAAAGTTGAACTTACTTACAAAATTTGTGATTTTTATGTCCAGTTCTGGTGATTCTTTCATTCAAATTTTGAAAGTAACATATTGTGTAAGGAGTAAGTCATTTAAGGTGATGATCCATGTGTGATTACCCAGGTTGGAGTGTTAGTGTGTTGGTGGATTAGTTCTTCTACATGAGATCAAACTAAGCTTTTCAACATAGCCATCAATATCTATGGGGGAAAAAAAGCTGTTTCCTAGTGGTACTACAGGAGAGGCTTGTGATGGTGATACTGGAATGCCCAACCAATCTTTGTTTCTCTGATGATTTCATGGACTATGCGTCTTCCAGGAAAACCATTTAGAGTTACAACACTGAGCTCAAAACCAGCAGGAGACATTTCTTTCCCCAGGTTACAGTGATCCTCACTGACAACCCACTGCAACATTTCTATTATAAATGTGCACCAGACTAATATTGTAACCTTCTGGTCAAGCATAGAGGATCCTGTCAGGCATATTACACAGAATTAATAGTTACTTCTACTTGGTGGGAATCCTGGAGAAGTAAAACCATCAAAACAGCAAAAGAGAGTAATGTCCTATGTTAATATTATAGAGCAGGACCAATTGTTGCCCCCAGAGTCCATATCCCAACCACACGAGCAGAGTCTTATCTTTAGCCCAAAAGTCAGTGCAGTCACTGCTTCATTTGAAGAAATAATCACTTTGAATAGAATTTGTCTCTTCTTCCCTTTTCTCATCTAAAAGCAGGATGTCACGTTTCCATGTTTTGGAGAGAGAGTAACCTCACAGAGAGCGAGTCACGCCATGCTAAGACAGGAAGGGTGAACTGTCCTCCAAAGTTCCCTTCCTCTTCCTATTAACTTCAAGAGGGATCTTACAAGATTAACTTAGACTGGATGCCAAAGTGCTAACATTAGATAAAGTTAATCCCATTCTTCATGCCCACATCCACACATCTGCAGAAGAAATACAAAAATGACCATCTCTCAGAGGCACTGAGAGGGTTCCCTAATCGAAACCAGTGTGCTGTTCTCAGTGGCAAAACTCTCAGTGATTTCAGTAGAAACAGGAGCAATCCATGAAGTGTTTTGAGCCCAGTGGATGCTAAATGTGATGCAGGTTAAAAATGCCTTGGAGGCAATTTAGTTTTGATAGAAAGAGAAGCAACAGGCTTAACCTGCAGCAAAACAGGTTAGATTAGATATTAAGGGAAAAAAGCTTTCTTAGGGCAAGCCAGGTGGACAGATGTGCTTACGAGCCTATCTAAGCAATCAGGAACGATTTAAATGCGTATGATTCTGTTTCCAAACAGGAACTTAATTTTTATAATTCTGTAGCAGTTTTGATACTCTCTCTCCTTCATTTTTGGGGGGGTTCATCTACAAATTTATCATTGCGGAAGATGTGCAGGCATAGAAGGTGTGCGAGGTTTCCAAGTTTCAGTAGCACAAGCTGTCAGATGTTATAAAGGTACTTCTGAGCTGCATCCTCTGTGTGGATCCATCCAATGTGGATGCACACTTCCAGACATCTGCTTATCATTAACTTTAATCTCCAGGCTCTTAATTACTCTGCTTTCCTTTTCTTTAAAGCCATTTCTTCTTTCTTATTCATTTCCATCTCTCAGTTCTCTCATCTATGTTGCTTGAGCTTCTCTCCCATTTTATATTTTGGACCCTTTGGGCATCTAGTCTCAACTCTAAGGACCACTGCTACAGGCTGATAACAAACTAGTGTTCATGAGCTATTATGTGAATAAAAGGTTGCAGGAATAAGGGGATTTGCCTAAACAATTTCAAGTTCTATTGAAATATTTCTCAGTGAAAAAACCCTAATTTGAGACTAATGAGCTAAGATTTTTTTTTTTCTTATGAGAAGGTTACCATGACTAGGTTGTATATGAAAAAAAAAGGGGAAAAAAAAAGACTTGCGTATGCAGTTCTGTGTGTGCTTGTGTGCGTCTCCTGTGGTGATGTGTCAGTAGAGCAGCTCCTCCTATTTTCAATAGTTGTTAGCCAAGCTTCACTCTTAATGGATCTAGAACTTGTGATAAGTTGGCAAATTATTCTAAGAGTGTTGGTGGAGCTTGTCCTTCAAATAATAAAAAAAAATTGCTCCTGAGAGCATGGAAAAATACGTTCAAATGATGAGTCTAAAATGGCCTTGATTGATTGATTATTTAATTAATACAGCAAATTCTGTAAATAAAGCCCCTGACCATGGAGATCTCCTAGACCTGCAACACTGAAGTACGTACTCTAAAGAACTCTGCACTACCTCATGTTCCTGTACACCCTAAATATTGCTAATGGTTTCTGGCCCATCTTTTGATGATTCCTATACATGGCCACAGCTATAAACTCATAAGAGTGGTCATCAACCCAAATTTTGTGATGTACAAATTGAAAGAAACACTCCGGTACTTCCACTGTGAACACCTTTTCTTCCTATTCTCGTCCACATCTCTCATCTTTTCCATAACACAGGAGTAACCTTCCCCTAGGACAATTCCTGTCCATATCACAGATACGGTAACCACCTACATTCGTTCCAAAATCCAAACTCATCTCCGCCAGGCACTATGAGCAGCCCTTCCCTCTTCCTCCGTACATAACTGCAGGCTATGTGTCTGCCTCATGCCTGATCATGAACTCTTGAGCTCTCTGGACATCTACATTTGAATATGTGACACCTACAATGATCTGCTGGACACTCGAAATTTAGGGGAAAAAAAATTAAACTTTCCTGATGAATATGCCTAAAAAAAGGAGGTAAAGGTGGAGTGAGCTTGAAGTCTAGGTATCATTTTATTAAAATGCTATTAAAGATGCAGACAGTTCTTTCAAAATACTGAAAATAGACCTTGAAGCTAATGATTAGCAGAAGAGCAAAAATCCTGTAAAGCCAGAAAATTGACTGTACGGTACAATCAAGTTTCTTTGTGAAGTTCTAAATGCTTTCTTAGAAAAAACCCTATAAATTAGTGACTCTACAAGAAAATCTAAAGGAAGGTGAACTCTCGGCATAGCTTCCAATCACAGTTTGCACATATAGTTCATAACAGTTAACGACATTTTTCTTCTCTTCAATTTCACATAAAAAGATAAAAAGGAAAACTGTGAGAATTTGTCTATAGCATGATGACTGTGGTCAATATCTTGCTATTTGCTCTGTCAATGCCATCAAAATATTGTTTAATAATTTAGAAGCAACCATGTAATTTTCTTCCCCAGTAGTAGCAAATTAGGCACTTACTAAATAATTGACAAAAATACTTAATTCTAGGGATGCCTTGAGGAACATACTATTAACTGACAGTTTTTAAAACTTTTCCTTGCATTAGTGATTATATTTTTAAATTATTTTCATACCAGTTCTTACCAGCATAGGAAACTGCACAGCTTGATACTTCAACCTGCTCATTTTCAATAATTAACCACCTTCTCTCACAAAAAGAGAGGGAATCATGCAGAGGATTCATGAAAAAGTAGATATATGGGGGGAAGAATTCACACAGGCAGGGGTATACACTTTCAGGCTCCATATCATAATGTATTAAGTTTACGTGCCTATTTCTATGAACACATTGCAAAAATTAGAATTTCAAGGAGAAATGTCAACAATTTAAAAGAACTATGAATACAGTTTTATGAGCAGCTTGAAAAAGAGAGTTTTAAATAATGCAGCAAACTATATCCTTAAAAATCTTTGCAAGAAAAGTGTGCCCATAGTTTCGCGCAGTTGCCTTCTTCAGACAAAGAAGCTGAAATACTGATATCAAAATGCATTAAAAATACCTGTAAGCTGGAAATGTAAGTTCCACATTCTCACAAAACCAAAGGAGGAAATCCATTGTGAAGCGATGTCTGATGATGAAGTGACAGTTGTGCGTGTGGGATTCTTCTTTCGGGAAGGAAAAAAATAACATTTATCTGAATTCAGCTGTGTCCCAGCCACGATACTGAGGGATAACCACCTTCTTTGTTTGAGGATTATTTTGGGTGACTGTGCATTATGAGCAAAGAGAGCCAGGGGAATTGTATGCCATTGTCCGCTTGCACCAAAAGTGTTTCTAGGCATTTCAGTGAAAAGACTTATGTAGACAAGCTAGGCAGAGTTGCTCAGCAGTAGAAGGCTCAGCAGTTATGTTGGAAGAATGTTTGATATTTTGCCCTCACTTATTTTTGCAAAAACTCTATGAATAGAACTGGAGTAGATCCTACGAGCACTTTAACCAAGATGTCTAGAATTTAATTGATGGTTTCCAGTAAGTCTACTTTTTTTTCGCCAGGGAAACAGATGTTGCTGAAGTATTTATTATATGGGCTCCAAGAACAAATCATTACAAAATATAATTGAACTATTCACTTGGAGATTATTAATTTTCATTCTCATTATTCCATATCTTCTGTTTCCCTTTGTTTTGTACATGCAGAATCATTCTTTTTCCTGGTCAATGAATCTGTTTTACTAGTAGCCGGTCAGTAGATGACAGGTTAATGTTATAGGTAAAGACTTCAAGTCTTTAGCTTTGTGCTCAAACACTGCAAGATCCTTTAGGCAACTTGCTCCCTAAAATCTGGCACCTGAGTGACTTTGAGGATCTTGATTGCGTACACTAATTATTTGTCCTAGTGATTATTTCTAAGCAATTTCTGAAAACAGCTGGTTATCTACTCTGCAGAGACACTAATAGGGTATTCAGAGAATTAGTACTTGCTCAGAGGGTGGAAGAGAAAGGAATAGAGCAAGAACCCAGTTCCTTCCTGCTCTCAGTTTCACCAGATTTTTTTCCCAGTGTAATGCAGTTGATTTTAATTCCACAGTAATGACACTACTTTTCTACCCATGTCACAGAGTTCAGTCCTGGCCTGCATACTATATGAAACCCATGTAACCTATAAGGCTCTGTTGTTGAAAGCTCAGATATTTGTGTTTCTTCTGCTCATGGCTTTAGCTGTTCTGACCAACTGTCACAAAAGTGAAGGGGTGTGTTAGCTGTCACTTTGTTTTTTAAAAAGAAAGAAATTCCCTATGCTTAAAAACGTTAGTATCTAAGTGGTACAAATTACAAGCCTTGCCATTCACACCTTACTGAGGTAATGAAGTGTAACAGGGTAAGTTGCCATCTGCTGCTGTTTGGCTGTAGACAGTTTTCTGCAAGACTAAGTTAACTGGTCAGCAGCACATCTGTTTTTCCTGTGATCTGTGATGCCTGTAATTGCCCACTGCAAAAATATAAAAGCATTATTTTAAGATGAAAATTGAGAATTTGCAGCAGAATGTTGGAGGCAGCGAAAGCTGGCAGGGCGTCTCTGAGACAGCAATTTCCAGAGCTTTCTTACGTTCCACTTCTGGCTGGTGTCTGGGAGGAACTGGGTGTCTGTGTTTCAATAAGACATTGTGGTCTCTGCCTTTTAAGCTGGAGAAAGAAAATTTGTAGTGATTCTACAGATTCACAGGGATAGGACAGAGTCAATATTTCTTATGTTTGTGTTTTTCAAATAGGTTAATTAAAGTGCTAACATTTGTCACAGCAGAGTTCAGCTTTAGTAGATCACTAATAGCAACTCATTATCATAAAACACTTTCAGAAAGTAGTCAGAAGCATTCCTAAGTTTTAGAAATCTAAGCAGAGTCAGAAGTAATTTTTCATCTGCTTTTAATTCTTTTTTAAAGAAAAGGCTCTACCTTATTAATAAGGCATGTTTTCATGTAATGGTTCAAAAGCCATCCTTCCTGTAGATCTGTCAAAAATCCTGTGGTTGTAATAGGGAATCCAATTTGACCTGGGATTGGGTTTGGGGGGGAGTGTTTGCTTTTGTTTGTTTGTTTTGCCAATATGGGTCCTGGGGAAAAAATAGATATAAAAATGAGTTTTAAAGTAGTGAATTCACAGGGTTTTATGAGATCTTCCTGGAGGGGAGGTATTACCTTTCACACTTATGGAGTTTTTTGTTCCAAAGATAAGAAATGAGCTTTCTTTTTAAAGCCAAAATACATTTCCAAGTATCTCAGGCAATAGCCTGATTTGAGCAGCTAAAGCTGAACCCATGACAAAATTCATCCGCATTAACAACACAACTTTGCCCTTGTCGTCTACATATGTTACGCATCCACCTTTAGCAGCAAAAAAGCCGGACAAAAGCTGAGAATGAATTATTCCAATATGACTGTGTTCTTAAAGAAAACATCATATGATAAACAAAATACTTCGTCTTAGTCAGTGCAAAACGTATCTGCTATACTATACAGCTGTCTGTGACTAACCTACCTCTCTCAAAGATATAGGCAATATTTGTCTTATTCACTATAACAACTGAGAACCAAATAAGTTTAAAAACAGAAATAACTATAACCATTCCCTTACATGTGTTTCTTGTAGGAAAGAAACATGGGTAGCATATAGATTTTACTTTTATGTGTATGCATGAAAATTGCTAAGGGAAGTTAAACTGAAGAGATTAAACCATAGTCATCTTTATGTCTGCTTTAGACCAGTTTTCACAGGGTATGTCCAGCTGAGGTGTAAATTTCATCTCTCATACCTATAACTGGTGGAAATCACAAGTGACAGATCATTGTCAGCCTGGGAAGCAGTGGATCTGCAAGGAGGCTTTGCTTGGGACACTGGGTTGAATAAGGAGGTAAAGCATGTGCTAAATAACAATTGTCTCAGTCAAATAAATCATTTAAGGAGCTAGTAAAACCCTTTAAAAGGCTTTAAATGAAAATGCCAGTGAAAAGACAATTTTTAAAAAATAGTTGTCTTTTGGCTTTTTAGAACAATAGCATAACTTTGGAAGGAGGTTGTCTGGTTCAGCCAGCCTGCACACCCTCAAAGCTGGACAGCTTCAAACTTTAAGAAGCAAAGGATACAGCTGGTTGGTGAAATTTTTAAAAGTACATACATTGGGGGGAATCACTTTTGTCTGTAATTTATTATTACAGTCTTGTACTCTTTTTGTCTCCTTCCTCCTGACTTCAGTAGTAAAAAAAAGAATAAAGTGGAAAAGGAAAATCTAAGGCTGTTCTCATTATAGTAACTGTGAAATGACACTTTTATGATTCTAGCACATATTTTCTATATCATAATCATGCCTAGTTTTGTTTGTTTTTCTCTGACTTTCTCTATCCCAAGGTTTCCTGGATAACCGAGCTGGTGGTGGTTTCAGCTGTTACAATGCATGGGCTGTGGGTCCAATTGTATTGACTATATTGTCACTCCTTGTTTCCCTCGCCACGTTCATTCTCTCACCCCCCAAAATGAAAACAAAGAAGTTGTTAGAAAAATTAAGTCTCCAACCTTTTGGGGATATAAGCATGCAGTCTGTTAATCGCAGTGAAGTTATTTCAGAACAGAAGGCTGGAAGCTCTCAGAAGTTCTTCTTGTGAATAGATCCAGGGAGAGATGAGACCAGTGGCAAAGCCTTCAGGGACACTTGTGACAGATAAGAGAGGGATGTAGCAGAACAGTGAAGGAGACCTTACAAATATGGTGGAAATAGCTAGAGGAAAATCAAGAGAGACCAGAAAGGAAACAGATTACGAGGGGGGAAAGACCAGTAGTGCCAAAAGCAGCCAGAAGATTAAAGAGGAAAAAATAGACAACAAGTTCTGGGATTTGCCCAGGAGGAAGACTTGGGTGACCTTTAGCAAGAGCAAACTCTTATCGAGTGCTGGGTTCACAATTAAAAAGACATAGATCAGAGGGAAAGCAGGAAAAGTATCAAGGAGTTAAGTGACTGGCTAAAGAGGAAGGGTTGTCTGAACAAGGCTCGCAAAAGCATTGTATATACTTAGGAAGGTAAAAACATGCATTTGTGAGATAGTTGCTAGCTCAGAGTTGCTAGCTGTCCTATTTTCCAGGTTTAGCTTCCATAGAAGCTATGTCTGGAAAGAATATAGAAGCTATATGGCTCAGTGAAAGTATAGCTAGCAGGACAGGAATTGAATAGGAACCACTAGTTAAGGCAGATACTAAATAACAAGGGAACAAAAAACTTCTAAGGATCATTTAAAACATGTATGTAGAATATACTCTGTATCATATATTTTGCAAATGAGCTTGCATGAATACCACAGCTGAATTTGTATTTGGCCATGAAAAGGAGAAACAGCACACCTAATTTCAGAGCAGACAGTGGTAGCATTAGAAGCCATACAGAGTTCATCATCTTGTTACAATATAAATCTTTGCCCCCCACCCACCGATCCTCCTTGTTCCAGTAATCATTTGCAGTGAAATTCCAGGGAGAACAACTAATAGAGTCACAGCAGTACACCTGCATTATAACAGGAGGGGACTGTGATTACCAGAGGAGAATTTAAACAACTCAGGATTAAGTGATGCCCTAGCTGTTCTAGTCCACACAAAGACCTCAATGGACTTAGGCAATTCCGGTTTCAAAATCACCCACGGGATTTTTGCAGTTCTCTGTGTAGAATAATGCACTATTGGCTCATGAAAAAAAAGGATAATGACTGGTACTGTCCCAGTTAGAGGGTCTCACTGTCCGTTTTGCCATCCACTGATATCCAGTATGACAAGAATATCAACATGACCTCAACTGAACTATCATACCATGTATCTGGGCAGATTAAGCAGTAATAAGCAACACACTGGATAGCATCAGGTAAGGTTTGTTCTGCCTATGCTTTGGAGTATTGGAAGGTGGCACCTGTTCGATCAGTACTTGTTCTTTGCAGAATCTGTTGGTGGGGAGAAGTTGCAAGGGTCATTTTTACAGATGTAATTCATAGGGGTAGAAGGGTCTATGCTTGCTACTCTCAATGCCCTGTTATCTATAGTTAAAGTTGGACAACTATCACTGCATATAAATGGATGTCTCCACCTCTTCTCAGGAATGTAATCATAGGCTATCTCAGTAGGCTACAACTAAATATTCCCCTTTTCACCTCTCACAAAAAAAGACCTTGTTGGAATAGAAGATGAACAGACTAATGTACCTGACATGAACCTAGATATTAATAAGGAACATTCTTAGTACACTTCCCACAAGATGTGGTGAAATTTTTGTGAAAAACAGAAAAATAAAACTATATTGCAGATATCCTTTTGAACTAAAACACTATCACTGCTAATGTGAGGTAATATTGTCATATTTATACTCTTGGCTGATTCTATACTTCAACTTTATCCTTGAGTTCTTGAGTGTATATTCATGGAAAGATCATGACCTAATGCTGATCAATATGTATAAAAATTGATTCATGTCTAATGTAACTCTAGTGCAGTTGATGGGCTACGTCCATTTGTGGTGTAACTACAATGACATCAGTACAGATATTTCCAGGGTAAGTCTCGCCTTGTTTCTCTACAAAGTCTGGGAAAATGTGGAAGAGTGTTATTAGAAGAATTCATCACTTCTTATCAATGTTTCCTGGCCACATCACAGAAGTTAGCACTTTCACTTTTTAATTTGTTTAGACAATCAGCAAGTTCAGCTACCATGTAAATGTTCTAAAATCCAAAGCTGGAGGGCAAAACGTTTGTTTTAGGGGCAGCATGCAGAAGTTTAAATTTGTCGTAGATAGAGCAGAGTTGTTTGAAAATGCATCAATAAAGCAGTGTGGGCAGAAAAATGGCAATCAGAGGTAGAATTCAGAACAGTAAGACAATACAAGCATACCTTTATTTTCCTCTTAAATTTGATATTGAAATGAATGTACAGCATAATACGTAAATTCTCATCATGTCTAACAAGATATACAGCTGTATCATGCAAATTTTCCTACCAAGTTCTTATCATGAGTAAGGGAGAGCTGGATTTCTGATTGCTCATTTGGTAACCATGAAAGGCCTTGACAGATTCCAGTTCCTTCTGATGCATTTTTCTGTCAGTACAAAGAAAACTAAAAAAGAAAACAAAAGCCAAGTGATCCTTGGCCATGGATGGTAATTTCTCCATACATGTAAGACTTTCCAACTCAATGGCTTTACAGTTTCTACCATGACAAGAGAAAAGACATATCAGAGCACTGTCTATACCCTGGCAGTTTCTCTCTCTCCAGTAACCTATCAAGAGCTACTGAAAGATCATGAAGCATTTCTGTATTGAGCTAGGAATGAAACATGTATATAGAGGTGCCATGGTGTGCTGGTTTTGGCAGTGAGTAGGCTGGGGGTGCACAAGAAGCTGGGAGGGGACACAGCCGGGACAGCTGACCTCAACTGACCAAAGGGATATTCCATACCATATGACGTCATGCTCAGCATATAAAGCTGGGGGAAGAAGCAGGAAGGGGGGGACGTTCAGAGTGATGGCATTTGTCTTCCCAAGTAGCTGTTATGTGTGATGGAGCACTGCTTTCCTGGAGATGGCTGAACGCCTGCCTGCTGGTGGGAAGTAGTGAATGAATTCCTTGTTTTGCTTTGCTTGTGTGCACAGCTTCTGCTCTACCTATTAAACTGTCTTTATCTCAACCCACCTGTTTTCTCACTTTTACCCTTCTGATTCTCTCCCCCTTCCCACCAGGGGGGGTGAGCGAGTGGCTGTGTGGTGCTGCCACAGTGCTGCCAGTTGCCGGCTGGGGTTAAACGATGACACATGGCTTTCCAAATTCTCTGATCTTTCTGTCAGGCTGTCAGATGAAAGGGGATTTGAAAGCATGCCCATTTAAACCCTTTTCAAAAAATATTTACTATTATTACTGAAGTCTTCGAGATTTCCTGCCATTCCCACAACTGAACATTGTAGTTCCTTAAGCAATACTGACTGTCTTCAGCAGAGATTTGGACCCAAAGGCAATCAGAAACTAAAATAATACCAATGGATGGTTTTTCCAGGTCAGTCTCCTCCCAGCTGATCAAAGAAAATTATTATGTGGTAAACATAGCAGGCAGAGACTATTTGGCAGCTCAGGACTGAACTGTATGTTTATGGTTTAAAATGAAGGTTGACAAAAACCATCCTGGAGCTGGTCCCTAGCCATTTTTCTACCCTTTCTCCTCCACTGTTTCTGTTTATAAAGTTACGTGATAGCAATACACATCTTAAATGTTCTTTAGTCTGCCTCCAACATGATGACAACTGTCAAAAAGAGGTCAGAACTGTATTAGAGAGCTTAGATGTTGACTGCAGATGTTCACACAAGTAGACTGAGAGCTCTCCTCTGATTAGCAAGCTGGGTTGGGTGTGCACTCACATGGCTGCTCCATGCTGAAAGTCATAATCTCACCTTGCAGGATCTATTTCTGAGCTGCTACTGACTTCATTTTTCCAACACCTTATTAGGGCTCTATGTGCATCTTGCAGATTAGAGGCAATTCTCCCTCCATAATTCAGCATTTCAAGGAATCTTTGTACCTTCTTATTTACCTATCAGAGCTATGTTAGTGATACCTTCAGCTTTATTGTGATCTACATGTGTATCTCTTCCAGGTATGTTACTTCCATCAT
The DNA here is from genome assembly GCA_013389945.1 of Fregata magnificens. NCBI lineage: Eukaryota > Metazoa > Chordata > Aves > Suliformes > Fregatidae > Fregata > Fregata magnificens. The sequence continues at coordinate 35,258 of WAAD01043412.1, read as the reverse complement.
ACAGGATTTAAGTTTTCTTTAGTTTAGTTCTGTTCTCTCCATAGTTGCCCTGTGCCTCCAGCCATGCTCAGCTAGTGTTTTTTCCCAGATCAAAACGTCATTCCATTAAACCTTCATGCCTTCCATCCCATCAAAATATTGATGAATTTCCCCATAAAACACCCTGGGAGCTGAATACATGCCAGTTTCACTTGTTGTTTTTGCTGGACTGAAACTTTGAGCTCTGCCTGATTTTCTGCCTCAGGTGGCTCATAGTGGTTTGGATTTTCATATGTCTTCAGGTTCAGAGCACTGACCATCCTCCATAGTATTACTGTGGACTGGTTGATTTTCTTTGCCTGGTGGACTCAAAATGTTTCGTGAGGAGTTAATTCTGATTTTTTCTGTAGTAGCCCCCAGAATTTTTTTATTCTGCTCACAGACTCATCTCCTGCTGGGAACATATGCAGCTTTTAAAAATTGTTCTTCAGCCTCAGTTCTGTCACAGGCTGTTCTCTGGTTTCACCTTCAGTTTGTATTTTTCACTGTTTACAGTTGTGTGATGCCATACTCTTCAAATTTCCTTATAACAGTGGTAGCATTACTTTCCTTTTGTCCGAGTTACGTGGAAATTATTAGGCACATAAAGCACTTTAAAGACAGCTATTCTAGAAATAGGGCAACCTTCTAACTGATTTCCTCTGTTGCTGGCATTCTAATACAGATGCTTGCAAGCACAGCGTGACATGCTATTTAAAACTTCCTGTGAGTTTTCCAAATCTCCAGAGAGTTTTGGCTCCAATGGAGCTTTTAGTTGCTCCATTCTTTCACTCCAGCTCTTTTCTTGTTCCATTTTACAAAGACCAGGAGGTGATCACCAATCACTCAGAGCTTACCATTCCCACTGGAGTTCTGCTTTATTTGATTGTTTTTGCCAGCTGCTTTGTGCGCAGTCAGAGGGAGCAAAGCAGCGAGGACTCTTGCCATATGCCAGGAAGGAACACACAACTGCTGGCATGAAGGAAGAGGTGACAAAAGTCACTGGGAGCTCTGACAGGAAGCAAGTGGGGAATGACAGCTCCCGGTGGGTGATGGAGAGTATAGGTGATCAGCCCCTGGCTTTGACACATGCCCTCAAATCAGTAAAGCATGCAGCCCTTGGTGCCTGTTGTTTCATGTACATCAGCTCATTTCTTAGCTGAAGCAACATCCTTTGCAGCTCATGCTCTTGTCAATCACAAAAGAGCCAGGCATTCAGCTGCTACCATCAGGGCCTTGTAGGCTCTAATAGCCCTGACCAGCCTCACCTGGAGCCTCCCCACACCCTCTGCCCATTGGCCCAGGAGCCCTATTCAGCTCAGCCCAGCACACCCACTTCTTGCCTGGGTTGAGTCATGGGAATGCTTGTCTTCAGTCCTGAGCCTGGCCTTGTTTCCTGGATGGAGCTGGGATGTGTGTTGTAGGTAGCTGCTCTCCAGCCCTACCTCCTGGATGGACCTGGGACCCCCAGTGCAGCCTTGTTTCCAACCCTGTCTCTGGCCAGACCCTGGATGTGGCTTATTTCCTCGCCAGGTCAGAGGCTGTTGATGGACCCTGTTTCAAGCCTCCAGCTCTCCTCACCCACCTTGGGCACTGTGGGATGGTACCCTGGTAGTGAGGGGCTGGCCTGCTCTGGGGTCACCTGTGGCTCTTGGCTTGGCCCCTGGCATGGTGTAGCCCTGCCCACACTGCTCCCTGACAGCTACAACCTCTTCTCTCCCTGCAGAGAAGAGCAACCTTACATTGTGGCAGCTCCTGATAAGACAGACATAAGTTGTATTCAAGGAGCTTGATCTCCTGTTATGTGACTTTTACTTACACTGGATCTATGCAGGGGCCATAAAATACAAATTTTCATCTGTGCTTTTTCAATGAGAAGATTTATACTTGCCACATTAGATGACCCAGAGTCAGATTGACTGGTCTGTACTTTCCCACTCTTCTGTCAGAGCGGAATATGGCCTAAACATGTTCAGCTCAAACACTTCCCAGCTGACATGTGTTGAGCTGAGATATAACAAGATTAAAACTAGCTGAGGGAATCAGGAAGGCAGGAGAAGTTCTGTGACAACTTTCTCAAATGCAAAACTTTAGTCTGAAGTCCCCAGGGAAGACTGTCAAATCTCACTCCACGAGCACAGAAAGGAAAGGAAGAAAGCAAGCTGCTGTCCTTAATGTAACAGCATCTGGAGAAGCCATACTAACAACTGAGAATAGTTGAGAGGAAGGGCACATAATATGCAACAGGTTTTTCTAAATGTAGTTGGGAATGATGTTGCAGTATACAGACTTCACATATAATAGAGTCCTAAATGAGGCTCCTGCTGGGATGGGTGTTTGCCCAGCAGGGAGAAGTCACAAGCAGTTAAACAGCCATCGGAGACAGGAAGAAAACCGTACTTCTCATTTCGAATATTACATCTGAACATTCAGTTACAGAGCTACCAGAAATAACAACACACATGGTAGCAGTGGAATCCTGCATTTAAACACATAGTTTTCTGCTAATAGGGGCCTACAAGTAAGTTTCCTCTGACATGTAATTAAAGGCAGTCAGCCAGATAGGCTGCTATTCCAGTTAAGAAATTTTTGTGTGAGGTTTACTCTGAAGCCATATGAAACACTTCAGTGAATGCCAAAGGAATTCATAAAGATTTTCCAGTTTGTTTCTACTGTAGGAATGTATTTGACTGATTACGTATAATATTGTTGCATTAAAATAGGGCACAGGAATTTCCATATGATGATAACACCTGCTAGTATTTCTCTAAAGCATTTGTTGATTCAGCCTTTCATCATAAGCAATAAAACTTGTGAGGAAAGAGTGATACTGGTAGTTTTTATTTGTGAGATTTCCCTGTGTGTCTGTTCTCAAATTGAAAAGTATGTGAAATTCAAACTTTTCTGTTTCCTCTCTAAATTAATTCTCATCTGGAAGAAATTTTTAATTCTGAGTTTCTAAAATAGGCATTTAAATTTCTGTGAGTGATTTTGTTTAAGAACAGAATTATAAACAGTTCTGTCCTTGAGCAAAAACAGTGAAAAAGTCACTGTACGTCTATCTTTGTTGAAAACGTATGAAAAAAAACCAACCAAAAAACCAACACAACCCAAAAACACCCAAACCCCAACACTAAAGTACCCTGTGAATTACTTTTTCTGAAGTCTACAGATATTAAAATAACTGTCACCTATTAACATTGGGTCTGTGTTTTATAGTTCTGCCCCCATAGGAAAATAAATGGAAGATAAAGCAGTATAACTGTTGTCCTAACTGAATGCATGAATATTTCTGAATTATTAAACTTAAACCCCAGTTTTCATGCCTTTTCTTGTCACTTGTCAGGTTTGCTATAGGATCTATTGGGTACTAATAACAAAACAGGAAAACTAAATTGACTTTTTTTATTTTAAGTTACTATGAAATGGCATTAGCAGATTGGGTGGTTTCTCTCCCCCCCTCTCCCCTTTTTTGTCTTTGTAAAGATTCTCATCCTAATGCTTTGGATGTAGATACAATAATTTTGGTATATAAAGCTATTTTTATGCATGTCTACATGGCATTAGATCTTTGATAGCAGTTACTGAAATCCACATTTCTTCTTACTGAGATTTTTCTACATTGTAGTCCACAGAAATAATCTGCACAAAAGGCACAAGCCTCTTAAACTGTAACACAACATTATTCCACCCCATGTAAAGGCTGAGGGCCACCTTCATTCCATGGGAACTTTGTGAGGAGCTTGCCATAGGCTCCTCTGAGGAACTAGTTAAAACTTGATTTTTTTTAATGTGGTGGCACAGATTAAAAATCAAACTTTTTCATTGTTTTGTGAAACTGAGTGAAGTGTAAAACTCCATTTTGTATTACACTGGGGATCAGGTGCCTGAAGAGACAGCAAATAAGCACTGTGCTAATAGTGGTGAAACTGAAATTTTTTTTATGATGGATTTGTTATTCTCCTGTCTACCATGGATATAAACAGAAGGAGAATGTAAGAGTTAGGGCAGGGGAGGTGGAAATCAAAATTCCGATTTATTTTCCACTGGAGTTCAAGGCAAGGATCCTTTACTTCTTGTCCACTTCTTTAACTTTCCATTTCCTAAGTAGAGTTTGGTGATTTTGTTTATTTGTTTGTTCTTTGCAGGCAAAAACTTACCTTGAGACTGAGGTTCCTACCAGCCCTAGAATATCTCCCAGATAAGTTTTAACAGATGCCCAAAAGCAGGGAACAAAGGGGCCTTCTCTGAATTGGGTTGACCCTGTTACCACATTTTTCCAGAACATTAAGTAGCCACATAAATTACTGGTATAAAACATCTTAATATTTCTGTTTCTGAGCACAACCGTCTTAGTCATGGTATCTGCATAACCTCTAATTATAGACCTCTCTTACATAGATAAGAGGAAAAGTTCAGCATGTTTTTCTCAACTCTTCAGTGACAATTGTAGAGAGCTGGAGTCGGAGAGCGCTTAATCCCAAGTCTTACAGCACCACCTGCTGTTCGCTGCTGTGGGTTTCGTTCGTTTTTAACTCTACCTGTACAGGAACTAGTTAAATATGTAAATTAAAAAAAAAAAATTCTGTTTAGGTGGAGCGGGGACGAAAGTCCATACCCATATGAACAGGAGCCTGCATTATTGAGAGGCTGGAGTGCAGAAACTATTACACTTGTGATAACCTAGGGTTTTGTGCCCTAGGCCAAGCTTCCAGCCATGGCTTTGGAAAGGATAAAGCACTGTGTAAACAGAAATTCTTCTACCCCTAGCTGAAGGAACTGTAGCATCTGCTCAGATCTCTGCTTCCTCCATCGTGCTATTGCAAGGTAAGTTCAGAATATATGCCAAAAAGACTGAGATACTCAGGTAGCCAGGTTCTGGAGATATCTACCTGCATTTGAGAGAAGAATCTATACAGCTGGACACGTTTCAGCTTTGTCACTGCAGAGAGCCCTCCCTATACCCAGGATACATGAAAGGTCTCAGACCCCATTATGTTCAGTGGCAGTCAAGGACAATAAACCCACGAGATGGGTGAGAAAGATCTGACCTAATGAACACAGTTGTACGTCACTATAGAGAGCCTGTGAAAAACTTTAAATGCAATGGTTCTTATAATGTAATGAATTCATGTATGTGCTTCAGTGAATTTTCTGTTTTTAAAAGAGAAATGCAGGATAGATTTAGACAAATAAGAAATGTTATTTTTCTGCTTACAAATGTTTTCTTTGCACCACGTTATATGAGTAGTTCTATTTCATTAGCTTTCATTTCTTCATGGCATATCATCAATGAGATCTTACCATTAGTATTCCCTGCTCAGTGTTTTATATAAAGAAAATAAGAGTCTTTGCATTTTCTGCTGTTGTTATGCCACTAACTAGTGGTTAAACTACAAAAGGAAATGTTCATGCTGGATCCTGCAAGTTAGTATCAAAAAACCTTAACGTTTTCAGTCTGTAGGTGCTACCTGACGTCAGTACTCTCTAGTCAATGCCCTTGAACACTTAATATTTTATACAGAATAGAAGTGATGATGTGATCCATTTCCTCATGATGTCAGCAGTCTCGCTATTAACTGCAGTAAAAGCTGCTGGAGGCATCTTTATGTGAGAAAGAAACTGTGATGTCACCGTCAATATACTGCATACTTTCGTGCTATGACCATGATGAAGGTCAGGTAAATGGTGGCAGAGCAGTATGCTGCATTACCGATTTGTGGAGGTGGGACCAAGACGCAGTTGACCTAAGCAACCGAATGTCAGGCCTCTGTGGGGTGTTAGTAGAAAGAAGAGAAACCAATGATGGAATCAAGCATCTTAGTTATCCTGGCTATCTTCTGTATTTCTGAAGCAATGTTCTGCTTCCCTAAACACTGAAAGAATCAAACAAGACTATTTCTTTAGTCATGCCTTCTTTAGTCAAAGGGGGTTCACCTGAAAAGCTTCCTCACATTGCTTTTTCTTAGGGCCAGCTTACCAGATCCTATTGCTGGGTTTGGGTTTTTTTTGCTGACCCCTGAAATTCTCACCTTAATACTGCAATTGCAACCACCCAAATACAGTTATGCAAATCTTTTCTTGGGTCTCTAAATCTTGTACTGTATGGTTGCATTGTCAAATAATTTAGCGCTCTGTCATTGTCCCAAGTCCTTGTTTGTTGATTATCCTTAGTGCACTTGCATTACATTGTTACAACATAGTGCTGTCATTACTTCAGGTATTTTGAAGGGGTGGGAAAAAAGGAAACCTTTTTTTTTTTTTTTTTTTTTTTTTAATTATCTTATGGCCACTATATTGGGGCTCAGGTCAAACACTATGCATCGTGGCTGTTCTGCTGCAAAAAGGGACTAGCCCCTTGAGCAATGTGGATTCAGGCCACTCTCCTCTGCATGGCTGATGGGCCAGGGATAGCCCCCTGAGGCTAGTGCCCTGGGCAATGTAAAGCTGCAGAGTTGGAGGTCCCTCTAGGCCACACAGATGAGCCCCATTTAGATCCTCTGGGGTGGTAGAACTCCTGCCATTTTGGTGACCTGCAACCAGAGGGCAGCCATTGCCTCAATATTAATCGAAGTCTATTTTAGTGGGATTTAACCAGAACCATAAAAGCAGCTTTCATTTCTTGCAGCTTCACAGGCTCCTCAGCATGTGTCCATGTGCCTATTACTATTCTTGTAAGTCATTAAGAAGATCTTTGTTTCCTAAATGACAACAGAAGACTTTTGATTCTTTCCTTCCATCTGTGCACATAAGAGAACAGAAAAGAGGCATGATTTTTCTCCTCCACTGAAAATCGTTCTCTACAGAGCATCACTCTTCAGTCATTTCCCCACTCTTAATACAGCACTTGTCTTTGTACAATTCAGCACCTGATCCCCAGCAGTACAGGATGCAATTTCGTATTCCACACAGCTCTCTTCCACTCTGCAAGTACATACGCAGCACACACACATGGCTCACTGGTGTTTTCACATCAGGCATCTTCTCTCCTTTCAGCAGTAATGGGTCCAACCAAATTCCCAGATCCAAATAACACAAGGTACTCCTTTTCTCTTTATGAATTTCACCTAGTGTGTTCTTGCTTTGAACTTGAATAAACCAGTAGGAAAAACAGAGCCCTACACCACCATGCTTAAAACAGGCGTGTCCTTTTGCACCTAGAGCAACAAAACTTTATTAGGAAGCTGTCAGATATAGACAGACAGATTCAGGAGACTGCAGCTGCATAGGTCAGCGGGAGAGAGCAGCAGTAATAAAGAAGACAGATGATCTGTGATACTCCTGATTGTCACTGCTATACCCACAGAGGTGCAAGTGCTTCTACCACATCTGGAGAGGCTAATACCTTTGTCCTGGAGGTATTGCCTGAATGTGGAGTTATACCACCCTGGACAATGCACTGTGGGGCACAGGTGGGGACAAATGTGCCCCCTAAAGTCTCTCTAACACACAGTGCTTCCTCATCCTTTGTGGTGCAATAGGGACCTTTTTGCTGCTGTAACCCTACATGTAAAAAAAGTGTTATAGCAAACATTATGCAGTCACTTACTGCTAAGATCGACCTCTTGCATGCTCAGTTAGAACATTTTTGCTATCCCAAGAGTTCTGAGAGACACACTGTAATCAAAGACTATTGCAGGAAACTTCTCCTTTAATAATGATCTTCCTTTTTTCTGCTCTCCTAACATGAGAGAAGTGGCATTTTTCCTTAATAAGAAGGACTGGAAGGGCTGAACCAAACCAGTCCCCAGCACCATAGCATGCTGCTGCTGCTGCTTCAGTGGAAGCTTTGTCTCATTGACAGTTGCTATCACTAGCATCAATAATTTAAAGCCCCAGACACTGTGAAGTTGTAAATAATTTAAAAAATATAATTCATGTCCATTCTTATTGCTGCAGCACAGTCAGGATCCAAACTTTTTTATACCTGTATTTATACTAAGGAGCACACATAATAGCCAGCCTGCAGCAGTTCCTTCAAAACAGCTCTTATTATTTTTATTTAGTTAACATTTCAACATTATGTTCTTGAGAGCAAAGGCTCTGGCATACTGTAGCACATTGGAACAGCAGTTCTGAAATGCTTTCTGTTAAAAGGTTCCCTAGAAGAATGGGAGCATCATTAAGTCGTAGAAAACCCTTAAATAAATAATAATTTGACAAAAAACCAGAGTTCTCACTGCTTGCCAGAATGTTATACAAAAATATATTGAGTCAAAGTATGATTGAGAGGTGCTGCACCTAACAATTCTTCCTCCAAGAAACACTAAAACAAACAAAAACTACCAAAAAAAAAAAAAAAAAAAAAAAAAAAAAAAAAAAAAAAAAAAAAAAAAAAGCCCCAACTCATTCTAAAGTTACCTGGGACTTAAAAGAGCTCTACAGGGTTTTTTTTCCCTCTTCATAGAATAAGAAATAATGCTGGTTGCAAAGAAACCTTGTAAAGTTTTCCTTAAGGGCAACTTTCTGACAAGGACCCTTTCTAACACCTTCAGGTTTCTTTCCTGATATGAAGCATTCATAAATCAGATGCTAATTAGTTATCTGAGTTTAAAAGCTATGGGGCTAGGGAAGTCTCCCAAGTGACAAGTGCCTTTGAACCACAGACTTTCCAGTATTATTGAGATATATTGAGGGATTACTTCTTGTTTTGTGAAAGGAAACATCAAGAATCAGTGCAGCTGTTGCTCATGAGAATATTCCTGTCACCAATGTAATTTACATGCACTAATATTTTTTGCCTGTATGGGTAAGGTTGCTTTACTGACTAAGGCTGTTGAACTCAGTTACTGATACGCTGTTTTTTCTGATGAAGACCATGAAAGCCTTCTGATACGAGCCTCATATAGTGTTCAGGAAAGGTTTTTCTTGCTTACTTTTTTGTTTATTGTTTTCCTTTTCTTTTATAAAAGGAAGAAAAAGTGAGGTTTTCTAAACATTGATGCTATTGCTTTAATAGGCTATCCTGTGGGGGGAAAAAAAACCCTTGTCTCTGGCAGGAAGTCTTTGTTACATCTTTCTTCACTTGCAGCAGTAAGTTTCAGAGCCTGCAAAAAAAAAGTGGCTTGTGTGCTGACTAGCTCTAAAAAGAGGTAAACTACAAGAGTTGCAAGGGCACAAGAAATCCCTAGATACAGAAAGGAAGGAAAAAAAATACTCAAGGTTTCTAAAGATTCAGTCTTTATTTTCTATAAACTTTTTCCAAACTCTTTTCATTCCACTTGTCCTCCCACCAGCCTATGTAGAAAGCTTTCCGTTTTCACCAGTAACATCTCAATCCTGAAGAAGGTTGCCCTAGTCCCCACCTAGTGGGATCAGATTAGATGACGGGGGATAGTTTTATTCATCTTGATATAATTGATTGGTTTTGTTCATTTTTTTAAACAATCCGTGTTCTTGGTTGCTCTTACTGCAATTTAATCCATTGTGTGGCCTGCTTTAACTAGGCTGTTGTAACTCATGCAGAATTCAGCTATACTTTTAGGTACAGAAATGTCCAATAAGATTCACATCATCCAACCTTCCAGCTTATCTTTTTAAGCATTCAGACTTCCCTGAAGTAACTGGAAATCTTCCTAGTTACTTCATTGTATGAGCTCAGGCCTTTTTGTTTGGTTTATGTGAGCAAATGCAGGTTTATCTCTGAGCTAATAGTCTTGAGTACCTTAGAGTCAACGGAGGAAAAATGGACACTTCTAGGCAACAATTAGCTGTGTCAAAAATCATGCCTTTAAATTGTCTATTTCTACCTAATAGCTATAAGGGGAGCCAAGGATGACTTCTTCAGATGTGTAAATATCTATACAGAAGAAACATAAAGTTGTGTGAAGTGAGTCATAGCCTGTCCATGTCATTCTGAAAGACATGGAGATCTTCCAAGGGACAGACCAAAACCCATGCTTTAGACTCAGCCTTCAAACACAGACAGAGGACAGTAGGATTCCTAGTGTCACTCACACTTCCAGTTTAGCCAGAGCAAAACTTTGCATAACAAAGTCAAACACACTTCTACAGCAGATGGACGGGCAGGACCTCTTCATTCAGCCAGTACTAGTCTGAGTAGTATGAAAAATAAAACTCTCTACAAATCACAGATTTCTGCATATCAGAATGGTTAGACAACTTTGTGGGTGCACCCAGAAATGACCCCAGATCTTCAAAACTTAAACTAATTTGCCTTCTATTGGAAATTCTGGATAGTGTCCTCATGTCTTGCCCTTTTAGAATTAAAGAGCTGGTTCTGAGCACCTTTAATCCCTTTGTCTTCAGCAGCAATTCAGGCATGGTGCCAGCTGCAAGACACAGTAAGTTTCAGGCACTGCTTTCTTACCAGACTACCCACCAACAGATTGAAATAAGAGACCACAAGGCTAATCCTCCCCAGTTTCTTCTAATAGCACATAACGTCTGGCAGACATACGCTAGTATCTGAGAGGGAGGTGTCTTAGAAAACGGACAAAACTATCATCATCTCCTAGCACATGACGGTCTGTGTTAGAGCTGACTAAGGGTTAACAGTCTGGGTCAAATGCATGGTGAAGTTTCACTATGTAATGTGATCAGCAATAAGATATTGTTATAGAGCATGAACTTCAAAGCTCAATTTAGACTACTTTAAGGTTTTAAAATATTTGGATCAGAACAGAAATATCCAGGTATTGAAACTGGATTTGAAAATGTACCATAAACATCCATTAGTGCTTCCAAATGCAACTTTTAGCTCCTTTAGCTAGGGAAATGCTAAATACTTTATTCCAGGTAGTTAGGGATAAATAATAATGTTGAGCTACAGAAGCCATACAGCTCCAAGAACAACTGAGTGTGATCTCTAGTTGCATCCTAAAACTCTTGCAAAAGATTGTATCATTATCTGGCAATACACGATTAAATTAATATATAGATCCACATGGCAGAAATATCAAGGTCTAGGGTCCTCAGTATATATTTGATAGATCTTTCTTATTTAGAATTACTAAAGCCCGGTTTCATGCTGCAATAGTTAGAAATCCTTACATTAGATCTTTCTATAAATGAATGTCTAGAGCAATAAGCATGGAAATCTTTTACTGAGTTATATAGTAAACCAGAAGAGGATTTCATGGTTCTAACCAAGGATTCTATTTTCGCCACTTTGGGTCCTACATCACAAGTCAGATATTTTTCAAATGACATCAAAGAATTGTTTACCATTTCTCCTTGCCTTTGAGGAGAAAAGAAGGCTCAAGACAGGGAGGTACCAATTCTAATTAATCACATGGCTAAATCTTCTTTAGATTATAATTCTTCTTTGCACTGCACATTTACACATAGGATATATAACTTTGTTTTTCTAGTCCCATTTTTCAGGTAGTTATTAAAGGGAAAGCTTTAAGCTGACATTCCCCAAACTGTTCCTAGGTGTTCACTCTTTTACATGTTTTACAAATGCTCAAGGCTCCAACACCTCTGTCCTTGACAAACTAGAATTCCCACTGAAACTTCCACTGGAGGAAATTATGCTCTTTCTAGAAATCATAGTAGTGGAGCACTGGCAAAGCAGAATACCTGTTGTACTCTTGTTTACAAAGTTGTTTGCATAGCAATGGTAGATTAAATAACATTTATGTAAGCAGCCTATTAACGTGTTATCAGATCCTACTATATCTTATCATTAATGTGAAACTGGCCTAGTTTTACCCCATGTGACTTTGTATATTTACCTTGGATGTCATGTTTGGAGTTCATTGTTAGCTTCTACTGCAGCTGGAGAGAACGTCACGTCTTAGGTAGACCAGTGTTCTCCTGGCAATGCCTGAACATTGCATCGATTATACAGTATGACAAGGTTTTTAATTTAGGTGTTTAAATTAGGTGTTCAGGGAAGAGTTTGAAGTTAGCCTGGGTAAGTCTAAGCTTTGGTGTCCCTAACTACTTAGTAGGCAACAAAGTATGATAATTGGTATTTGATGCTACTAGGTTCCTTAGATGTTTCCCTGGTATTCACTGCAGCTTCATCCTGTGGCCTTATTACACCTACAGCCCACCCTCTACTCCCTCAAGAGGTGGAGGAACATGCTACTCTTTCAATCTTTTTAGCCACTTCTCTGAGTCTTATCTGAGTTAGAGAGACATTAAGAAGAAGCAAGAGTGAGAGGGAGAATGGACGAAGAGCAGGATCAAGACAGGCAAGTTCAGATTTGGAGGCCTCAGGATAAGACTTTTGAGACAAATGTTTTTTAGCTGAGAAACCTGAGAAACTTCACCTTTGGAGGTAGAGAATGTGCAATAAAATCCTTTCTATTGTATGCTTGTCTATACAGTAGAGTAGTTTCTCCATTTCCAAAGTTTCAATAAATAACAGTACTTACTTACCAAGAGCATTGCTTTTCAGAAAGTTATTTCAAGTAAGTAGACTAATATTTATCTATTTCATCCATATTCTGACTATGACACCTACAGGCCAGAGGAGAACTGTGCAAAAGAGTGAAGATTATTTTTAGGGGGAAAAAAAAATTTCTTGCCCACTCCATCACAAGAAAAGATATTTATAATGAGGCATATACCACTTGTGTTACTGAGCTAATACAGTACTGAATTCACATGCTTTTCTGTTTTTCTTTTAATTTAAAGTGGAGCAAACAACTGCTTTCCTAAATCTCTCCAAGGATATCTTTAAAGGCATAGCTGTAGATTAGTGAGAAAGAACTTTACAAAAGGATTGTGTAATTCCTGAAAAGTCTATTCACTCTGAATAACTACATTGTTCCATATAAGAATGCAGAGATATTAAAATATAGTGCTTTTCACCAACGGCTATTGAAAAATTACTGCCTGAAGAGAATTCTGAGTTTTTATCTTAATCAAATTCAAAGAGGTCAGGAAAAAAGGAGTGTTTGCAGTGGGGTTGTAATTTCTGTTTGCCACTGGGTCCCACGAAAACAATGAATTTGAGTTGCCTTGGGCTGGTGAGACATGGTGCCCAACCCAGCTGTGATTACAGCTTCAGTAGTGACTCTACGAAATGAAAATTTGTTCAGGAGAACTTGAACACATGAGAAGGGAGGAAAGGTGTCAATACACAATCAAGAAATAGAAAAGACATGGTAAAATTTTTATCTGCTGAAGGCCAGATATATCTTTTCAGAAATGTCACCAGTCTTTTTTTTCCTGTGAGCTCCTTAAACATGTGTCACATTACTGGGGAAACTACATGGATAATACAGTACATGTAAAAGCTGAAACAGAAAAGATCAACTTGAATTAACACCAGCCACTCTCTGCTTTTCAGCTCTTAATAATGTACAGTATAGACATACCACAGTCTTAATCAGTCATCAGAGCTGCTGTCCATATAGCCATCACGCTGCATGTCCGTGTATGTTGACACACCAACACTTTTGCTCTTTTTGCTGTGCATGGCAAAATATCTGGTGTCTGTTTTAAGGGTTTCCAAATCTCCCAATCTTTGCTTGCTTTGTCCCTCCTTCTTTCATAGAACGGTTTCTGATTCTTTCCAGGTACCCCTGAGTACTTCCCAATGGCAAGAACCATATCCTGGGTGAGAAAATAGGAAGTTTACTTTAACCTACTCTGTGAAAGAAGTGGAGACTCCAGCCAAATCTCTATTTATTTTAGTGAAAGACTTCTAACCATGATTGCTGTTAATATTGCCATTACCATGTGACTTAAGGAGACAGATTTAGAGGTTATTGAATATCTTTTACTACCAACTCCGTCTGCCATCTCCTCTGGTCACTCTGGACTTAATTCAGTTTACCAGAAAACAATTTTCCTCTCACGGTCTATAAAAAAAGCAATTGGTAGCACTGCCTCCTACCTTCATTGTTAAAGTTTAACCAAGTGCTGTGGTGTAACTAATTCTTGTTTGCATTGTCTCTTTTTGCGACAATGGTCTACGGTCCCAAACTCAATTTATTTTAGCTTTCCTTCAGCGTCATGTCTCAAGACTTACTGACTCACAGTTGAAGGAAAATATTTCAGTTACCTTCATTGCAGAAACAGAAGGACTTCTGGAGTTAGTATTTTTGCCTCCTGGGTTTACCTAAGGCTATTATTTGGTTTTATTCTCCCTATAGATATGTATATATTTATGGAGTTGTATTAGTTATATTTTCATTTGACTTTGCATGAAGATCTTATCTGACTATTAGCTGAATTTTGCAAGATTAACAGACCCAGAAGTTTTTCATGCCAGTTTCTATGTCTGTACATGGAAGGATTATCGGGATATCATATAGCAAGATGTCCTTTTGCTGGAAATTCATCAAAAGCTTTTCTGGTGTCTACTGTGGGAAAACTCTTCCTTGAGGATGTATGACCTTACTCCTGTTCATAAAGCTTCAGCTGTTAAAGACTGAAAAGGCTATTCTGTTATCTGAAGTGATGAAAGATTTCTCATGGGTTCCAAAATCTGTGTGTGCCTTTCCTATTCCAGGAAGGGATTTGGTGGGGGGCAAGATCAATAGCACCCAAACAAACAATACCATAATGTCAGTGTCCCTCCCTGGAAACCAGGGGCCACGCTTTGTTTCTCATACAAGAAGCCAGCTTGTAACACTGATCTCTGCAACACTCAACAGTGAGGACTGAACCTCAGCCCAGTGGATCTAACATGAATGAGTCTACTATTCTGAGGACACTCTGGGCTTCTCTGTGTAAATGTCTCGGGCAATGAGATTTTAATGGTTTGTTTAGAAGAAAAGAACTCTTGCTACTAAAAAAGTTTTATTAGAGACTGACTGACTTTAGCTTTTTTTCCTAACTTTAAATCCCCAAATTCAAGACTAGGAACACAGCAAGATAAGCATTTTGGTTGAAGATCTTATCCGTAGAACGAAAATCCAGATCAGTTCAGGCTTTTCTTTTAAACTGTTATTTGTAATCATAATCTGCTTTCTTTACCCTTAGCAATCACTTGTCTTCTGTGATGTTTAATATTGCTCAATTTCTTCTTTCACTTACAGAGCATCTTCATCATGCAGACACTCAAATCTGAGATAAAAAAAAATTTCCTAAGAAATACTATGACAAATAAAGACCATCTGGTAGGCATAAACATAAATGAGATGTGAACCAAAAATCTCAACAAACACTGAATCACCATCAATCTATACAAGAAAAGTTTCAAAACAACAGAATTATTTTGTGGTGAGTAATGTCTTGCCAGTGGGGTACTATGCACAGTGTGATTAATTTTCACATTCTAATGAGTTCTCCCCACCAAAAAAAGCCAGTCCAAATTTATTTTGCAGTATCAGTCTTAAATTTCATTCATTCATTTACTCTAAAGTACATTTGTTGCGATTTTTATCTATGGCACTGGACTGGGAAAAGTGTTTCATACGCATACACAAATTCTAGTTATTTTAGCTTCAGAATCTGTACAGTTCCTTGCTGTCTGTTACAGATGGAGAAAATGCATACAACAGGAAGACAGTGACATGGTTAGGGTCAGGCCACTACTTCTGATCCAGCAAAGGAGGAGTAACACATCAATTACCCACAAAGATTTGACTGAAGGCTCTTTTTGTCACAGACGTAAAATGCTGCTGAACAACCCACACCTTATAATTAAACATTGAGGGCTAGCCCTGCACTTGGCTGGTGCACATGGGTTGAAATCCTACCTACTGAGTCAATGAATTGTTGAATCAACGTCAGCAAAGCCAAAGTTTCACCCAAGGCCCACGCCTCGCTATCACACCCTGCTGCCCAAAAACAGGGCATGAGAGCTACTGAAGGGATGACCTGAACTTCTTGCAAATCTGCTAATAGCTAGCTGAAGGGAACGACATAATATCCTGTTACCTCCTGTGTACTCTTCTCTCAGGAGGAAGATTTAGAAGCCAGCAGCTAATCTGCCAAAGAAAGGGTTATTCTCACTTCAAGGAATCTTTTTTTGATTCATGACAGTCATCTCAAATAAATAATGGTTTATCCACTGTTCTTCTATTTTCTCCTAATGCTAATGACTGCAAAGAAAAATGTTAAAATTTCAAAATTTAAACCAAAGAAAGCCCACGAAACTCTCCTTACACGTGTATACAGAACAAACAGGGGAATGGGTATGATTTCAGGAGCATTTCAAATGACAGATAATTTTAAATTATTTATTGATATTTAATGAACGAGTGATACACGCTATTACATTATTTAGTAGCAGAGTGCTCTTTTGAAGGGCTTTAGATTCTGTAGACATTTTTACATAGTACCTCTACTTTTCTTTCTGTTTTTTGGTTTTTGGGGGGGTTTTTTAGGACTAAATACTTAGGAAATGTCCACTGAATGGAGTGGAAACAGAGCATCTACCATCTACCTCACTTTTTTTGATTGGGTTCAACTACTTTGAATCTATTGACTCCTAATCAGGTACTGATGTGGAATCTAAGCCTACAGTACAAGTTGAGACCATCCTTCCACTTAGCCAGATGTAATGTGAAGTGTTAGGACCTTTTCTAAGTTCTCAGCTACAGAAGCCACAATAAACTTGCTCCATCTGATGAATGGCTCTGCTCTCACCAGAAGTAAGCTCCCATGCTGGTATGCTGTATAGCATTGATGTAGCATCTGGTGTGAAATCCCACTGGCGGATGCCCCTAACTTTTACCATGTTTTTGATGCATTTTAGAAATGGGGTGAGCTGTAAGTGCAGAATAAATTAATAGTTTCTTAGTGGTTATCCTAGAGTCTGTAATCATCTTATTCCACAATACCATTCCTACCACATCTGAGCTCTAAGGCTATGTGGTCCCTACAAGTAAAAACTACTGTCATACAAATGTCAGAAATAGCTCTAGAAGAGGATTTCTCCCATGAACAGGAGAGAGCTACCAGAAAGCCAGGTTTTGGGGGTTCTTTTTTCCCCACACAGTGTGCACTATTCTAAAAAGAGCATTAGGATCGTTATGTGTTCAGTATTAAAAGATACCTTCTGTAGCACAGTACTCCCTAATATGTTACCACATCCTTCCCCCAACACTTTTCCCCAAGAAATTGCATTAACATGGAGGTTACGCTCCATGTACTGTGCCCCCCCATATCATTCTTCCTAGTATCTACAGGTAATATTTGTTTTTATTTCCCCAAGTGAGGCAAGATTTTACCAAATCTGCCTCCTTGCTCTCTTTATTTTACACTACACCAGTTCTTCTACCCTAATTTCAAACATTTTTTGGGCCCCGTTCTTGCGGAAGGACTGGTGAGTACCAGTGACCCTTCACCATTCTGAGCAACTTATTTTTCCTCTCATCTTTGCCTACATATTTGCACACTGCATGCTACTCATGCATGTGCTCCCCAGTCTCTGATTAGAGCTGGTTGGGTCATTCTTAAAGATCATGCATTACAGGAATTCTTATCCTTTAGTATTAAAATAAATTATTCATGTTCTTCACAAAATGAGCAGGTTTATTGCTGCTGATTAAATAATATGCCTAAAATACATTGTTTGCAATATTTTTTGCCCATCAATCATTTCATGAATTATTCAGAAATATTTGTATTACGCTGTCTCTGGCACTGGTTATTTAGAGTCAGGGAGATAGATAAATATCCTTTTAACATATTCTCCCTCAACAGAGACTTGGACTGGGAGATGGGGGAGGTGTTGTGGGTTGCTTGCTGTGGGTGTTGTGCGAAATACCTAAAAGTTTAAAAAAAAAAAAAAAAAGAAAAAAGAAAATGTAGATAAAGGAAAAATAATAAGATTAGATGCTTGTGATTGATTCTAACTACAGCGTGACTTCTTTCTTTCCCCTTCCTTTCAGAGAGAGAAGGTGCTGCAGTTCAGTAATGAATTTGCTGCACACGGAATCCAGACTGAATCTCCAGGAGAGGGAGACAATGAATAGGCCAGTAGGAAGGATGCTGATGTCAATTAAACTGAAACCATGAAATAAAGGAGGGGTTTCAGTGGTTGTTCTTCATAGCCACTTCAGTTTGGTATGCAAGGGAATGCTTCCGTTTTATTGCAATAGTAAATTTCAGAGCACAGAGAGAGAGAGAATATTGGCATTTCAATCAGGGCAACTTCACACACACATGCGCAGCCCACTCGACTCTGTGTTGAAAGCTTTATGAAAGAAAGCCTGTAGGATATCCAAGAGATTACTTACAAGATTCTAAGGGATGGATTTTTACGAAACCCTTATAACATAGCCTGGTTCCCTTGTCGAAGTGAATTTGAAATATGCCCCTGAGCTCCTCAGAGTCTGCAGACAATGCTCATAGGTATCAGGGTATACGTGCATACCTACACTTATTACAACAGAGAGACATACGCTTGTTTCAAATACAAAGATAAGGTGTCAGTCTTTGAGATTTTAAAAAATCAATGGTGTTTTTAGGGGCTACTATTAATTTTCATTACCCCATCAGTCATTCAGGAAACAAGGTTTGTCTATGTTGCTTTAGCTTCTGAAAAGAGAAAACAGCCATTGCACAGGAATATGGGGGTAGGAGTGACAGACAAAGCAAGGTTTTACGTTTTCAAGTAATCACAGACTACACCATCTTATGCCTTAATATATTCTGAGAATTTTCCTGAGAAGCTAATATTGCATGAGGATAAAATGTAGTCCTCAGCACATTAGTAAAATATTTATACACTACTTTCTTTCTTGCTAGAAAAAAAGGGACCTATTCCACATGTGCTAAGATGATTCTCAAAGGACCTGCAGATTTTCCTTGGCCAAATTATTAAATCACAGTCTCTTTAATGAACTGGAAAAGCCCTTGCCAAACATTGTGATAAAGGGTGCTCATCAATAGAGTATGATAGTTCACAAAAAGAAAAAATTTAATTAGCTACATTATTCAGAAAAAGACCCTAAAATGTGAATTTTTTATAAAGTTCTGGGAACAGAACTGACAGTTAATTTCAGTTCATACCATGTTTGTAAATAACAGGAATAGACCCTGATACTAATACTCCACAGACAGGTGATACTCTAAAACCTCACAATATACAATGCGATCAGTTTGCAATTGCAATTAAAATTATAGCACAGTTCCCATTTTGAGATGTATTTTTCACTTCAGCTGAACTATCCAAACAAAGCTATTGCTGTGAGATAGGTTTCTCAGAGGTAAATTGATATCTGCATGGGAGTTAGAAAGAGAAATGAGTGGAATCTGGGTTTAAGAAGAAATAAAATGAAGTAGCCCATTTCTATAAACAGCTTTTTGCCGTCTCTGTGCACAAATTGCCTCAAATCAGCTTCCCTTACATTTCACCTGCTGTAACTTAGAGCATTTGTCACATTGCCATGGAATTTGATTCCCAGCCTTCAGGTGGTACTGAACTCATTCTGATTTTGCTATGTAATCGCTGCATTACTTGTAAAATTGTTTAGTCACAATTAGTCAGCTGATGCATTGAGTCAGTGGCAAAATACAATACATAGTTTTGCTGAAGGTGTGACCTCATTTATTTCACAAAATGGAAGGATAGTTTGTAGCTCTTTTTTTCTAGTTCCTTGAAGAACTTTGAAGCTCTTTATTGCTATTTAAAACATGAGCCAAGCCTGCCTGACGTATCCCACTGAGCCACTCCTTAAAGAGCTAGCAACTCTGCTGCTGCTGAAAATTTGATGAGAATGTTCACCTTCTCTGTGATCCCTCATGCTGAGAACAGCGTTACCCTGAGTGCAAACCCACAGAAATCAATAACTGCCTGAATAGCAATGTGCTTCTCAGCATAAGTCAGGGTGACAGATACTGACCATAATAATTCAATGAAAAAAAGTACCTAATGTTACTTGTTTAGGTGGTGGTTTATTGTTGGATCAGATGAGGTGCATTTGTTGGTTCCTGAGCAAAATACAATGGCAAAGTATAGGCAGGTAACTGCATGTAAATGTGTTTAGTTAAGTCCTGTGAAATAAATTTGGAGAAACTATGAGAAACCATGCTCAGTCTTTTCCAGACTAGTGAGTAATATTCAAGACATGCCACGTGCAATGGTTGGTCTTGTTTAAATGTCAGATTCCCTGTTGTGTTAGCAGCATGGCACCCGCAGTTGCTATTGAAGGTAGCACCTTCCACTGACACCGATGGTAATTGTGAAAGATGAGCATATCTGTACTCGCAGGTCTGAGAAAGTAACCCAGGAAAGTGGTAAGACCGCATTCAAGGGGGGGCAGGAGAATAAATACCTGAGTATTTAGCTACATGCCATGACCTCCAGGTGGCTGAGCATAACTTGGAGCCAGAGCTGTAAGCAGAGTGGTACTTGCTCTTCCAGCACTGATTAGGAGAATAGGACTAAGAATGGGAGAAAGAGAGGAGCTAGGAGAAGGGAAAGTCACCACCCAACTGCCCTGCCAGGGGCGGTGCAGTAACGTCTAACACCCCACCTGGCTGAAGCAGCAGTTGTAAGGTAAAAATGGGCAAAAGGGGCATAAACATTTTGCCATGCCCAGCAATATGCTGTCCTGGGCAACTGCTTTGTCTCACCTAGCAGGGCCCTCCTCAGAGAGCTCCGGTAGCAGTTTACAGGTGACAATGGCTCTGCAGGGGACCGTAGCTCCCTGTGGGAGGGAGCCAGCCTCAGTGTATAGCTGGTCTCAAGAGGCCCAGCAATGCCAGCTCACTTTCTTCCACAGCTGAAGATATGAATTGCCCAGCAGCCTTTGTGCTAGCACAGCCAAACAACCAATTATACACTGCAGGTATGGCATACATGCTGTACCGGAATTGTTCACAATCCACATGCAATTCAAAAGCCACCATTTAACCACCCTTGTCATAACCTCAACCTTTCAGAAACTGTGCATTGTCACTGAAACAATTGTTTTCTCATAGTTTCAGGTGCCAAAGAAACCAGTGCACTCCACAAGTTTTATGCCTTCTAGCAGTTCTATTCACTTCAGACAATTGGATCAGCATTGTACAGCTGCTATTCCTGCAGTTTTTCATCATTTGCCTGAGTTTATACAAGGGATAAAACAGAGAGGGCAATTCATCTCTTAGCCAAAGGAAAAGAGCTTGCATTTCTTTCCCGTTGAAGCAACACAGGTGTGATAAAAAGTCTGTGTGATTTGAATAAAGATGCAGTTGGCTGGGGAAATTCGTAAGTAGAATACAGCATTTTCCCTGGACCAATTACATTTACAGTAATTATTTGCATATACAAACAAAAAAGGCAGCTCTGCATCAAGAAATGTAACCAATAAGGTAGAAAAATCTTATTGAAGGATATGAGTCACAGAGCTACAGGGTCCTGATTTATTGATGATACAAAACCAGTCAGACTCATCACTGATATTACAGTTTCAGTAGACACATGATTCAGATACACTACTAAAATGTAGGATTTATTACATTTTCTTGTCCTTATCGACATAACCTTTTTCTGTTCGTGTGGAATTTCACCCTGTAAAAAGCTCACTGTCAACAGATTGAAGGCAATTAG
Organism: Fregata magnificens; assembly: GCA_013389945.1. Lineage (NCBI taxonomy): Eukaryota > Metazoa > Chordata > Aves > Suliformes > Fregatidae > Fregata > Fregata magnificens. The sequence goes on along the minus strand of WAAD01043412.1, from coordinate 13,828 downwards.
GAATATTCCTTCCTTGCTTCTCTGTTGTATATTCTAAAACAGATAGTGTAGTCCCATATTACACTCTGTTCTGTTGGCATTAATCTTGAGCTGGAATGTGTATATAGCTCGTTTTGATCTCAGCCATACTATCTTTTTTGTTAGAGTTGTTATTGAAGTTCCAGAATGAAAAGATGGACTACATCTGGGGACAACAAATTTCACTCATTTGAGGAGCAAACCAAGGAAAATGACAGACAGAGGGGAACTGTGTTGGTGTTAATAAACTGTACCTGCTGCTCTGTTTAGTACGCAACAGTTCAGAGTACAGTTTGCCAGACTGCAAGCCTGGCTTCCCTGGGGACATTCAAAGCAAGCCTGTGGAAAGCAGGGGGGAAAAAATTATTTGTTTGCTTAACCACTTCCACTTATAATTCAGTACAAGCCAAACTGCTGGCAGTCCATGAAATATTCAGGAAAGGTTTTTTTTCTTCCAGGATCTGAAATGGTAATGATTCTGCAAGTAGGAAAACTGCCCTGTTGTAACATTTAACTATCAAAGTTCTGTGCTTTGGTAGTACAGGGGAAGGAAGAGACAGAAAACTATCCTCTCCCTTGAAAACACTTGTGTGAGAAGTAATGGCAAAACGGTTATTAAGATTCCTGTGGTGCTTTGAAGTGAATGTTAGATATTTACCCTTGATATCTTCATAAATTTCTAGCACTTTTCCATATTCTTCCATATTCTTGTGACATTAAATGAGACATTTTGACTTAAAGTGTGTAATATTATCGTATGTTATTAAAGAAAAGTGATTTCACAAAAACAGGGAAGTGATTCCTATGTATTACTTACCTTCATCACAAGAGGGTGATAGGGCTTTACTAGGAAATTGCCTCAATATCCTGAAGGAGAGATGTTATAGGAAAACAGAAATGTACGTTTATTACCATGCCCTGGTAATAATCATTGATCCTAGAGGTTTATTTTAACCCTCCTGTGTAATTTAGGGTCATTATAGTCTCCTGTGCTGTGAGCTGCAATATTTAAAACCTCATTAAGCCTATGACCTTGCATTTAACTTGTTAGCTCACTGTTTCCTTTTCTGTGGTAGGTGTGGAAGCAAAGGATTTAAGCAGTGGAGGTCACTGTATTATTATTGCAACGTCCAGCCAGCAGTACACAACCCCACCACCCCTCGCATGAAGGAAAGCCAAGATCAGGACAGAGACGTAGGCTGCGTGTGAGCATGAGTATGTCTTTCTTGTTGCTGTTGTAGGCAGTCCTACCAATGCCTTGTTATTCACCATATGCAAGGAAAACAGCCTAGAATCTGACCGGTCAGTAGAGCCAGATACCTGGAAAAGACTACAGACCTGACCATAGGCAGAATATGCATTTTGGGAGGGACTTATGGTTTAAGGCTCTTCAAAAACTTTGTGCAATATTTGGTGACATTGCATATATCATCTTCATTAAATATTGATGATTTTCTTTCTCCTCACGTTTCAATAGCTTACTCTTTCCCATTATGTTTTAATCTTGTTTACTACAGAGAACAAGTGAACAGTGATTTACGTGTTCTTGAAATTCATCCAAATACCATTTAAGAGCTGTGACTTCTTAAAAGGATTATATTACTCCCAAAATTAGAGCCAGTGAAATGTGGTTCTGTTGGTCCATGACAATAAGCATTATATGATTGGAGAATAACTTATGGTGTAAATAGTCCTCTACCCTGGGCCTTTCACAAGCCTTAGCTCAACTCTGCCAGAGACAGCAGTACACAGCAATAGAAACTGCCCTAGTGAGAATGTGATCATCCTGCCCCACAGAGTAGCCCATATACTGCACAAGTCCTGGCTATGGTAATCAACCACCCTTCAAAAAAGCTTGAAATCTTGAGGGGTCTTTGTGCATTATGACAAAATCCGTTGGCTGCTCCCATCAGTTTGGGCTTGAGGCACTGATGACTGAAAGAACAGAGTATGTAATAATGATCTGAATGGGAGCAATGTTTTATCTGAAGCATTATGTACAGTAATAAAGGTGTAAAGGAGCAGCCCATGCCACTATGTTCATACATTTTACTTTTGGCAATCACTTGTGGCTAATTGCTTAATGGCAAACCTTACCACTAAGATGAAGCTGACAGAAACCCTTTGTAATGATCTCCCGCAACCCCTTGGTAGTCCTAAGCTCTGCATGACTGTGTACTGCCCCCTCTGGAACCTCTCCCCAGTACTCCATCTGTGCAGGAAGTAACTGCTGAGCCAAGCATGTTCACGGCTCAGAGGTGCCTTTGGTATAACAGATACCATAAGCCTAAAATTAGCCAGTTTTTAATCTTAGATATGGCAGTGACGATTTTTACAATGGGTCACAAATCTACTACTTCGTTGTTTTTCACGTTTTCAGGTAACTTTTCTTTATTCTGCAAAAATGCCAGAAATCTTGTAGCCTGTGAAATGTTGTTCTTGTGTTTTGATCCTTTGGCATGTGTCATTACAAAGTGTCACCATAATATGCAGACACTGCTTTATTTAGAACACACATAGGTATGGAAAACATCCACACCCTGAGGCACTACACCTCACCCACAAGCCCTGCCAGCAGCCCTGTCAAGCCCTTCAGCATACAATCAACTTGTCTTCACATTGCAACTGCACTTCATAACCCAACAATGCTGCTTTACGTACACAATATGATTCACCAAATTATCCACCCACAACTAGTAAGAGAAAGGGGCGGGAATATGAGCTTTCTTCATTGTTTCTCACGGTTACAAGGATTTATCTTACACAAACATCTGTGTGGAATGATCAACTTTGGTAAACATAAGACATTTAAACAGAGATAGTTTGAATTTGGGAAACCCACAGTGACCCTGAGGCATGACCTGTGTATCTTCTCCAGAAGAGCAAGAGGCTGAGGGTACAGAGTGCAAGGTGATAAGCAAAGGGTTAAACCAGGTTTAGTAGTGCCATTATGGCCGGTCATGAGGGGGTCACAAGCTTTTCTGTGACTGTGCACTTGTGTGTGCGGGCTATATTCAGCATTGTTGCCTATTTTAAAAAAAATGGTTGAGCTAGCTAAATAAGCCTCTACCAGACAGGAGGTGGAAGTGACAGAACTGAACTAGGAAATCAGCAGTCAGGGACATGTATAGGAACTGCTGAGGAACAGATATGCACAGTTCTGGCCATCCAGAGGCACCAGTGTCATTTCATCCCCTAACACTCCAGTTTCTAGACAGATTTGGGTTACTTGGCTGCTCATACCTCAGCATGCAACCAGCGTGAGTCACAGCGCACGACCGTTCGTCTCTCAGTACCCGCAGTGTGAGGACAGGCTCTGCTGTCATCCGCGGCGGTGCCCCTAGCCCTGCTGTAATGAATCTCACCAACCATCTGTGGGACAGGAGGTGGGACACCTGGCAGTCACCCCGGGGTGAGTGTGGCACCATGGCCAGCCTGGTAAACAGGGAATCAGCCTCTCCAGGTGAGGAGCATATGTGCTCCCTCTCACGGACCCGCAGGAGCACTCAGTAACATGAGGGTGTTTACTGTAACAGGAGCTGGCAATTGGGAGTAACATACAACTTGAATTCAAGGTTGATGTATAGTATGTTTATGAAGATTAACCAACTTTAAACTCACCCTCATATGCTAAATGCGGCACGCACCAAGACCACCGCATTATTGTGTTGTATTTATATCAAAAGGATGTTACTGCTTTCTCTTGTAGAAGCAAACAATGAAACACTTGACTCCTGCTGGCACCCTTCGTATTAAAGAGGATTTATTATTGTGATGCCTAAACCTTGTAGAGGACAGCTTAAGGGCACACTTGACACATAAGGACCTTGAGGATTCAGAAGCCAACAAGGCAGATTTTTTTTTAAATTCCACAATGTATGACTGAAAAGAGGTCAAAACCTCGGTGCCCCGGGGAACACACTCCCCCCGGAGTTGGCCTGAGGGCACTGTGGAAGGCCTGGGGCAGCCACACGCCCCTCGCTCTGGAGAGCCGGGGGCGGGGTTCACAGTAATGGCTTTCGCCCCCGCCAGCGCCCGGCCTCCTCCACCGACTCTCACCCCTCGGCGGGCAGTTGGGCCCCGCGGCCCGGCCACCCGGTCCCGCCTCCTTGAGGAGCATGCGAGGCTGCGCCCACACTCAAGATGGCCGCCCGCTTCCAATGTCTCAGACGGGCTTTGAAGCCACGGGGCTGCTGGTTAAGATGGCGGCTGTTTAACTGTGGTCTCCGCGGAGCTTGCCCTCGGCCAACATGGCTGCCGCTCCCCTATTGCTTCCGACGGCAGTGAAGCCAGTTTGCCCTCACCCAAGATGGCGGCCCTCGGGGAGCCGTGGGGCGCCGTGGAGCGGCGGCTGTGGTGAGGGAACGGAGCGCGGGGCTAAGCGAGCAGCCGGGAGAGCAGAGGTGAGGTGAGGCGAGGCGAGGCTGCGCCTGCCGCCAGGTGGGGGAGAAGGAAAGTTCCCCGCAGCGCGGCGGCTTGTGGGGAGCTGGGTGCCTGCCGGGCTGGGCGGCCGGCCGTGAAATAGCGGGTCGCGGCCTGGCCGGGGCCGGGTCCGCGGCGGGGGGCATGTGGGCTCGGCCGAGGTTTGGGCAGGGCGGTGCTGGCGGGTTGAGGCATGGTTTTGCCATCTGCTGGGTGGAAGGGTGTGGGGACGGTGGGGTGCACCTCTGGCCCGCCGCAGGAAGGGAGCCGGCAGGCTGCGAGACTCCAGCCAGTTGTGTCCCAGGAGAAGCAGCGTGGCCGGGCGCGGGATGGCTCTTATGGCCCTCGGTTCCGTAAGAGCCGCTGGTGCCCCTGCAAGAACAGCATTTGTGGGTTGTAAGAATTGCCACCGATGCAATGAATTAGTTGTGAGTGGCCTCTTAAGGTTTTCTTCAGTGGAAAAGAAGAAATAATCCAATTATGTCTTCTTCCCTCTGCAGTGGAACAAGCTAATTCTTTATTCAAAATATAAAGGAGTATTTCTATTCAAAATTTATAAGACGGTTAAGTATTTGGCATAACCAGGAAATTGCAAATCAAAGGTGAAAGTCATTGCCAGTTATTAACTCTACAGATACCTGAGTGTATAACTTAATGCACTGCATGGAAGCTAACACTGGCTATTCATCAGCTGCTATCAGAATCATAGTTTCAAGTCATAAAGTTGTTTCTGCCTGCTGTTCGTGTACTAGCAACATTTAGAAATGCTCATTTGATGTGCATATGCGTGTCACTGCCACAAGAAGGAAAGAAACTACTGTCTTAAGTTGTCCTTGTAAATTACAGAAGTTGCTTTACCAGTGATGATCTCATTGTCTTCTCTTGACAGATGCACCCTGATGGTAAACAGCATCCGTTTTCCATGTGGAAACGAATGTATAGGTTGAATACTCAGTTCTGTACATGACTTCTCTTCAGAACTCACATTTTTTGCCTATACATCTAATCTGACACTTAGCCAGAGGGACTTTTGAGAGTGTCTCAGTATTTTTTTTACCACATAAACAGGGGTCGTAGTCATCACTGTCGCTATGTCCTGGGTACAAGTTGCAGTCAGCCGATCCAGTGAGGATATATTTGATGAAGATGCAGATGAGATGTATCTACTACAGAAAGAATGGAACAGCACCATGAAGAAAAGACTGAAGGTATTTCTATAATAAGGATTTACTAGTCTTTTTAACCATTTTACGTTTACTGATACATACCTTGATATACATATGGCTGATTTAAAGGGAAAACTAACAGTGGCTGCTTAAAAGTTATTGTGGCTTAGTTTCATCTTGAGTGTGCTCACCAGGCAGGTGCAAGACAACCAGGGGATCAGGCCCAGCCAGCATGGGTTCGTGAAAGGCAGGTCCTGCCTAACCAACCTGATCTCCTTCTATGACCAGGTGACCCGCCTAGTGGATGAGGGCAAGGCTGTGGATGTTGTCTACCTAGACTTTAGTAAGGCCTTTGACACCATCTCCCACAGCATTCTCCTGCAGAAGCTGGCGGCTCATGGCTTGGACAGCTGTACTCTTTGCTGGGTAAGAAACTGGCTGGAATGGCCGAGCCCAGAGAGTGGTGGTGAATGGAGTGAAATCCAGTTGGCGGCCAGTCACAAGTGATGTTCTCCAGGGCTCAGTTCTGGGGCCGGTTTTGTTCAACGTCTTTATCAATGATCTGGAGGAGGGGATTGAGTGCACCCTCGGCAAGTTTGTAGATGACACCAAGTTGGGCGGGAGGGTCGATCTGCTCGAGGGAAGGAAGGCCCTGCAGAGGGATCTGGATAGGCTGGATCGATGGGCCGAGGCCAACTGTATGAGGTTTAACAAGGCCAAGTGCCGGGTCCTGCACTTTGGCCACAACAACCCCGTGCAACGCTACAGGCTTGGGGAAGAGTGGCTGGAGAGCTGCCCGGCGGAAAAGGACCTGGGGGTGCTGGTTGACAGCTGGCTGAACATGAGCCAGAAGTGTGCCCAGGTGGCCAAGAAGGCCAACAGCATCCTGGCTTGCATCAGGAATAGTGTGGCCAGCAGGAGCAGGGAAGTGATCGTGCCCCTGTACTCAGCACTGGTGAGGCCGCACCTCAAATACTGTGTCCAGTTTTGGGCCCCTCAGTACAAGAAGGACATTGAGGTGCTAGAGCGTGTCCTGAGAAGGGCAACAAAGCTGTTGAGGGGTCTAGAGAACAAGTCTTATGAGGAGCGGCTGAGGGAGCTGGGGTTGTTCAGTCTGGAGAAGAGGAGGCTGAGGGGAGACCTTATCGCTCTCCACAACTACCTGAAAGGAGGTTGTAGTGAAGCGGGTGTTGGACTCTTCTCCCAAGTAACTAGCGATAGGACAAGAGGAAATGGCCTCAAGTTGCATCAGGGGAGGTTTAGATTGGACATGAGGAAAAATTTCTTTACCGAAAGAGTGGTTAGGCATTGGAACAGGCTGCCCAGAGAGGTGGTGGAGTCGTCAACCCTGGAGGCATTCAAAAAAGGTGTAGACGTGGCACTCCAGGGCCTGGTTTAGGAGGCATGGTGGTGTTGGGTTGACGGTTGGACTTGATGATCTTAGAGGTCTTTTCCAACCTTAATGATTCTATGATTCTTCTGAATGTCAGGAAAATTTAACAGGGATTTATAGAAACTCTATCCTAGTAGTCTATCAGAACAAAGTACTGTTTTACCAGAAGACATTGGCTTCCTCTGTACAACCATGTGCATTTGTAAAAGGCAGTGCTAAATTCTGATGCAAGCTATTTGCTTCATATTTGTAGGTATGCCACTAGTAAGTGTACAGCAACATGGCCAAACAGTGCTAATAAAGAAATATGACATGTTTGGGTTTTTAAGTAGAGTTCTTCATCAGTCAGATTTAAGATGTGTGACTCCATGTGGAACCATAATTGGACGTTGTGGTCTGGGTAGTTCTGTGGCTTATTTATTCTCCTAGTGAAAAATATATTTTTTCAAAGCAGGTTTCCGCAGTCCTTCCCTCCCTGGAATTCTACAGGGAACAAAACAAGTACATAAACCCAAGTTACTTCAACAGATACATTATCATTCAGAGTGGGGCCGGTAGGGCTCGTCTGCTCACGAGTGAACAGCATTTGGCTGAAGAACATGAATGGAAGCTGTTGTGTAGGCTGTTGATGAAGAAGGGTATTACAACAGAGCTGTTGTATTATTCTCCAAGGAAAAGTTTCCTGCATCTGAGTCCCTTGAAAAGACTGGTTTTCTTAAGGGGCTGTTTGGTGTTCTTACACAAATCCCTCTGGTATTTTATGAGTAGATACTGCAAAATCATAAAATGTTATTGAGGTTAGAGCTGTATGTTGGGCAAAATAAAGAAACATTCTTGTCCCTGGCTGTCTAGCAAGGCCACCAGTTTTCTTCTCTCATGAGCAAATAGAGGTTTTCACTGTTACAACTTGCAATTTTGGTGTGAAAAAAGTTAAGAATTATTCTACATTATATGGTAATGTGATTAGAATATAAAGAAAATAATTTGCATTACAATCATTAGCTATTTCTTACAGAAAGCAATCACAATGTTATGTGTATTTATATGTGACTCACTCCATCACCATCTTTTTTCCAGTATAACTCTTGAATTGAGTGAGATCCGGCAAATAGAGAAGCAAGGCTCAATAATTAGTTTTGTGAAAACAGGTAGATGGATTACAGACAGGAGACTACCTGTGCTAAAGGGGACCCTTAGCAGCCTATGTATTTAGATGTCTAGAAATCTATATGTGGTATTCTTTAACAAATTTTTCATAAAGGAGTTGATCATCATAAAAGCAAGCATGCTTTCCTGCAGATTTGTCTTATGTTTTGATGTTTCTAAAAATACTTTCCTTATTTTCTGACCTTCTGGGGATCCTTTTGGAAAAGAACTGGATCTTACAGATCAGTAAATCATAATGCACTGCAAAAAGCATGTCTTGGTTTGGCAGCGGGGGTGTAGCTGGGAGGGATGTTCAAATCTAGAAGTTGTAATTTAAGAGACTGAATACTTGTTTAAACTTTTTTTATTGTTATGAAATTGTCATAGGTCCAATTTTTCATCTTGTGAACAACCTGTTTTACTACTCTTATTATAGGAAGGCTATAGGGATGGAATTGAGGCTGGGAAAGAACTTGCACTCCAGGAAGGCTTTAATCAAGGTTACAGACATGGTGCTGAGCTGATGGTTACATGTGGCCAGTTCAGAGGAACCCTGAAGTAGGTTACAAACTCCTTAAGGTTGTGTGCGTGTGGAGGGTGTGTATGGAGGGAGCGTGCATGCAGTTCTTTGTTTTAATTTAAAAAAAAAAAAAAAAAAAATGTGCATTGTAAATCTGTCCAAAGTGAGCAACCTGAGAATTCTCAGGTCTTGAATACAGGGAATTGCCTACGTGGGTGTAGAGTGATCATTCTTAAAAATCCTCCTTCAGTTGCTCTTCCAAAATTATCTGAATCTACATCTTTAAGCTTAATATTCAGTTCTACTGCTTGAATTTCCCAGAAAATGTGAGTGAAACATATATACATTTATGTAGTATAGATATCTTGTCACATTACTATCTCCCTTCAACAACTGGAGGTCTGTGTGGGTACATGTAATCACTTTTTTTCTTTTTGTTGTTGTTCACTTTTTCAGTGCTCTCTTATCCTGGTGTCATTTTAATGGACATGATTCTGCTTTAAGTAAGATAAATAATCTTCTTGATGTCGTTGGAAAGCACGAAGAAGATGTGCTTAAGCATCTGAATTCTATTGAACAACAGCCGCATCTCGGACACATTTTAGATTCTGTTCAGGACATGGACCTTAATCACACAGCTCCAGCTGGGACAGAGTACAATGAAGTTAAAGCTGGAAAACACGACGACATTGGCAGCTGTGGTGAAAACATTTGTAGAAATAATGGTGAGGTTGGTTCCTTGCAGTCTGACTGCAGCAAGGCAAAACTCTGCACAGATCCTGAAAGGTCAAGCCTTGCTTGGGTTAAAAAGCAGACTATTTGGCTAGTAGAACAACTGGGCTTATCACTGGATATACTGCATCATGTCCAGCAACTGGAACGTTAGTTTTTCTGTCTCATGGTATTTAAAATTATCTCAACTTGATCTGATTCTCAGTTTGTGGACCGTGTACAGCCTGATGCATCACTTCGTTTTAGGGAAATATGATCTTGATACTTCCCGGGAGAGGCAATTTCTGTAAATCTTCACCATGCTTTGGCTCCTGGCAAAAAAACCCTTGCTTTCAATCTTAAACATAGCTTTCACAGAAAGGGGAAATGACTTTTAAAGCTCTACAAAGATTTACTAAACATGTTTCTGTCCTGTGTCAGAAGCTATCATTTCACCCTCACTTTCTCTTTTAGCAGCAGTTTGGAAGTGGAACAGGTCCCTTATATAGAGAGGACCTATTTAGAGGGGCTAATATCTAAAAAATAAATGCCCAGTGCTATGGACAAGCTATTCTTGCAGAATAAGCTGCTGTTGATGATACGCTAACTCTATGCAAAATAGAACAGGATTTGCTGCTGATTTCTAGAGTGCTGTGACTCTCTAGTCACTACATAAAATACAGGAATTTTTCACCTTTTGTCAAATTCTTCCTCTTACCTTGTGTAACCACTATGCAATGCATAGTTAAACTATTTTTTCCTCCTCATACAGTTCTATTTCACTTTTGCTGAAAACACACCATTCGCTTCAAATGCAGAATTACTGACAATTCGATTGTTTTACTGTTAGACCATCTACTCTTACCCTGTTAGACCACACTGAACACGTTTCCAGTCTAATGAACTTCCATGTGGTATTTTTGTATTTATTTTGCCAGCCCTTCTAGCCTGAACTCTCTTTTCCTCATTCCCATAGTGTTTTTCCCAAACTCTTCAAGGAAGCCAGGCTTATTCGCCTTCTCTTAGAAACATGTTATCAGCCACACATGCATATTTCTGACAACTTTGTATTTCTGTGCCACATTCTGTATTTGACTCCTTTCCCGTTGCTTGCCTTAACTGTAGCTGCAAATTGCTCTGGTCAGGAAGTCTTTTCTTTGTGAATGCCTATCTCTGTTTTACTCTAAACTGATTTACAGTAAGTTAGGAGTTTACTTGTTTTAAGTTGCTTGTAACTTTCCTTCATGTCTGAGACCAACAGAGACAAAGTGAAATTTTGAACAGCTGACTTAACTGTACTTTAAAAAAAGAAATTTAAATCACAAAACAGTTTTATACTTTGAGGCCAGAAAAAAAAGCTAAGGAAAAAATTACTTGATTTTCAGAGGCTGAGTTTACAACTTTCTTACTGAAGACTCTATTATCCTGCCATGAGTTGGTAGACTGTAAGTTTGGCTGCCATTCAGTACCACTTCTGCATTAGGGGAAAACAGAACTGCAATTAAGAGTCTTTTATTGAACTTGTTTCTGAAATAGTGGACAAATAGGGCTGTCTGCCTTAATTACATATGTACAAAATTGTTCAAACAACTTTCTTTTTCTCAATTTATTTAGCATAATGCTGACATGGATAAACATTACTTTTCTACAAGTGCATGTGTTATGTTATGGCCTGTACCACATACGTTAGACAGAAATTTCTTCCATGCTGTGGTAGAATATGGTGCAGACAAAAATAAACGTTACTAGAGCAGTGTTAGAGTTTCCAAATTTGGAAGTTTAAAAATGCAAATTCAAGAGTATTACTTCTATGTATTTAATAGCGTGCAAAGAGGAAACTCCATTCACAGATTACTAAGTAGACAGTGAGCTTGCCAAGTTCTCTCTAACTACTTCTGCAAAAGCAATCTACACGAGGGAAAATATTTCTTTCTTGTTTGATTATCAAACAATATATTGTGTGTTTTACTTATCTATCCTAACAGTTTCTGTACTAGCTGTGGAATTACTTTCCTCCACTCTACACAAAGTTTCTGTGCTTACTGTGGTGTTACCTTTTTCCATTTTATCACCCAGAGTTTCCAGTTTGGCTGTGGAGAGATTTTCTTTTGGGGTGTCTGTAATACTTGGCTTATCTGTCACTACCAAATCTTGCTGACCAGCCACAGAAAGACTTTCTTCAAGACTATTAGAATCCATAATTTGCTCACATGGTGGTTCAGGTTTTTGATTCGTGTCTACTTCCATGTCTTGTCTTCCACTATCAGCTTTCACCTTGGCAGCGTTCCTGAAAATAGCTCTCATGACAACTGGGACTGACATGCAACTGAAGGACGAAATGAAACATT
>WAAD01043410.1:26748-46737 GCA_013389945.1 Fregata magnificens | reverse complement strand
GACCTCTAACGGTCCCTTCCAACCCAAAGCATTCTATGATATAAGAAGTCAAAGAGACAGTGTACCACAGAAGGTAAGAGAGGTAGAAATGATGTTAGAAATCTAGGGATGTTTTGTCTGGCTTTTATACACATGATTCTGGATAACAGCAAAGGCTTCCTGGAACTGCTCATGCAAAAGAAAGTCAGCACAGTTCTAATGATCAGGAAGTGTTTAAGAAGTTTTAACAGGTCCAGGAAAATTTATGACAGTGCTGGAATGTCTTTCCTGTATAAAACTTTTTATTTGTATTCATTTAATGGAAAAGCAATTGGAAGTCTGAACTTGTGTTTAAAACAAAAAACCAAACAAAGCACAACCCATAACAAAGGACAAGAAGTGGCAAATGATAATCAGCTATTTCTCTCACTTGCCTTGCTTTTCATTTTCTTCTCAAATATTAGAACGAGAAGTGAACTAGGGAACTAACTGGTTCTGAATCGAGGACATGCTCTAAGTACGAAGCTGTATCAAGGCAGTGAGAATATCTGAGGAAAAAGCAGTTAGCATGGTGTGCTTAGGTGTTGATTGGCAAGAGGACTGAGAATTACACGATCTTCCTGATCATGTATTTATATGTACTAGGTAGGACCAAACTGCAGTTACCGGCTGTGGGCATATAGCTGAGCAAACACTTACCAGATGGAAAGTTTTGGCTGTTACTGCTGTAACTTGAAACTGTTTCAATGAGACAGAAAATCATTTTAGTCTCCTGAACTGCACCCTGGTAACATCTCTGCCATTCTTTTCCTCGTTTCTTAGAACTATAGTTTTTGAGAACTAGAATATATCCACAAAACAAGATCCAGTGTAGTGTCAAAACAACAAACCTGGAAGGAGATAATCAAGAGAACCTGAGGGAGAATTAATGCATGTTTTTGCTATGTGACAAAATAATGCTGAGTTTTCTAGGGGAACTTTGTAACTTGTTTGAGGGGCAGGGCTGTTGACTGGGGTGCAGTGCTTTAGAGACCACAGGCCTTATGTTTGCATGGTGCTGCATACTGTTGTACGAGATCTGTGTTCAGAGCTTATCTGGCTGTAAGGATCTAGGATGTGTTACTTGGCTTGCTTCTACCCTCGGGGACTAGTAACCTGCTGTCTTCCCTGTGGAGGGCAAGTGAGTTTGTGCTCTCATTGTAGAAATATTGGCTTTGATGGATCTCTGTCTGGGTGCCAGAGTCCAATACTCTGACCAGGTTTTTCTAGATACTCCATGTGCAGAGGGTATTCTGTTTAATATCAAATTTACTTACGTGAAGATATTTGATGTTACACAGGATTTTGGAGTTGGCAGAATGACACAGCAATATACAGAAATCACAATACAAGTGTAAGTTATGCTTAGCAAAATATAGCAATTGCAATATACAGGTTAATCACAGTACCAAGGTAATCTCTATTACCTGTCTCTATAATATGCTCACTGGCACGATGCTGGACATCCTGTCACCTGGAAGCGATATGTGGGTTGAAGCCAGCTGAAGCCCGTTGCTCGCTTTGAAATTCTGTTGTTAGTCGCTCAGTTTTTATACTCTATGTTGGGCTGAGCCACGTATTCGCTCCCCCCATGCTGGTCTGGCTGACTCAGGCGTTCACACGCTTTTAATGAACTCAGGGAGAACCATTTATACCACGAGTTATCCACTCAACTGTGATATAGTCACTTGATCTGCTCAACTGTTGATAGCTGTTTCTCTAAAACAGAAGAGCACCCTCTGGTCCTCTTGGTGCTATGACAGTCAGCTCTCTTTGCAACAGTTGCGGTCAGTCATACCCTGTAATATCGCTGAGCTTCACGGTTGCATCGCACTTGCCCGTCTCCTTTGGGCCTTCTCTCTTTGTAAGGGTTTATTGGCCAGTCACGCTGGGTCAAGAATTATTTTCAGCCTGTACTCTTATACCTTATTAATGAGAAGTAGTAGGTACATGTCTTTTCCTCTGCTTGTTTGGTTTAGCTACAGTGGTTTAACGAATGCTAATGATTGAAGAAGTTGATTTCATATTTTATATGGAGTTTCTGTTGCTGTTCTCTAGCAGAAAAAGGAAATTCTGCTCTCATTTATATAGCTGGTAATAGAGGTGAGGTCGAACTCTGTTGGTAAAATTTGATTTGAAATTTCCCTAGACTGTAAGTTCTCATTTAAATGAATCGAGCCATGAAAAGCACAACCCTTTGCTCCTCTAAATTATATTAATGTAACTGAAGAAAAGGCGTTAATTTTTCTCAAAAGTTTTTAAAACCTATCTTCCTTTGTACTTTATACACTTAATATATTTTAATTATTTATTATTACTGTTTCAAATTCACTTATAATTTTCAAAATGACCTAGGTATTGTGTAATTGCATTACTTTTCCATCTCTTTGAAGACGGTTATACTTAGGTGATAATACAATTTTTCCAAACTGTTCAGAAAAAAAAAGTTCCTTAAAAATTGCAGTGAAATGTAGGTTAGAGTGTAAAGTTAAGTTTACAACACTGACACAGAATTCAATTTTTTCCACTGGTGGTAAATGGTACTGGGAAAACATTAAAGGAGGTGCCTAAAGTTGTAGCTGACATTGTTCAAGGTGTTTTAGGGACATCTTTGTGCAGAAGGAAGTAGACCTGTTCCATCCAAGTGGCTTCTGCAGATGAAAAGACTCTGGATCTCCTGGAGTTTCATGTGTTTTGGTGGAGTTTTCTAGTAGTACCTAGAGACCAAGTACATCAAGCGAGCCAACACTTCTGAGCACATTTTCCCATTCTTATTCCCTTGTACACTGTTGACTGGGCTTATATGATATCAGAATTAATCAGATTTTTATCACCTGTGCTTTTACTTGAATAGCTTGGAAATGTTAATGGAAACATGTCGTGCTGGGGTAAAGGCAAGGTGCAAGTTTCCATCACTGATAAAGCAGCTGCCACAGAACAGCAAGTTGCCAAAGTAGTATACCAACAGAGACACTTCTTTAGGCTTTGTTCCATGGTTTTTTTCTCTGTCTTTGTTTTTAAACACATTTTTCATGAAGATTTGACCTTTTTTAATCATTCCTCTCTTCCTATAATTTTTTTCTGTTTCATTTTGGGGTCAGTTATATTTGTATCATCATAATCTGTTTTGGTAGCCAGCCAAAAAATGGGGTGTGATTAGTAAGAGAGAACAGTGCTGCACATTCCTGCCTGGAAGCAAGAATAATCTTCAGTATTTTCAGGGTGCTCAGGACCTTTTCTGAGCTACTTTTCTTCTGTGCCTCTCCTCCTTTATGTGGGTTTTTTTTCCCCCCACATAGTTTAGTATCTATGGCAGAAATTAGCCAACTAGAAAAGTCTGCTGTTCATGCCTATTTCCACTGTAATTAGCTGTGTGGAAATACGAATAACTTCAATGCCTTTGTTTTGGTTTATGCAGTAGCTTTTCTTCTTTCATTCTCTCTGTAGTCTTCCTACTGTTTCATTACCGCTGTCTTTTCTCCAGTAAAAATTGCTTTACTTCTCCAGGGATGTGCAGGTCATGTTACCATCCAAAACCATGCTCTGTATTCTTGGCACCAGGGCTCTATTCTTTTGGCGTACCTGGGTACCATGTGTTCTGTGTCCAGGGACTCATGGGAACGTCAGTAGTGGTTTACAGACAGGTACCTGAACAGGCACCCAGCCCATAGGTCAAAAGGCTTGGACAATCCCATTCCAGAGCAATAGAATCAAACTGCTGTCTCTTTTATAAAGTAGCTGATAATGGGCATGTATGTACTTGCACATTGATTCTTAGAGGAACCATTATTATTGGGGGGGATACCCTGCCTGAGTTTGAGAAGAACATTGAGGTGCCTCCTCCTTTCAGTATTTTTATTCATGTCAGTCAAACACAAACCATTTAAAATCTGAAAATTTGCCAGAAACTCCACACAAGACTAATTATTAAGCGCGAGAGCATGGAAAAAAAAAATCAAACCTCCCTCCCTTGTTTTGTTCATTTGGCTCTAAAACATGTGAACGTTCATCATTCATGTAGGTCAAAAAGTGTGTTTAAAACCTAGGGTTTGCATACACTGGGCAGCTCAATATTTCTGTTTTACCTTTGTCACCATTTCTGGAGCAAAACTAAATCATAGAATCGTTAAGGTTTGAAAAGACCTCTAAGATCATCAAGTCCAACCATCAACTAACACCACCATGCCTCCTAAACCAGGCCCTGGAGTGCCACGTCTACACCTTTTTTGAACACCTCCAGGGATGACGACTCCACCACCTCTCTGGGGAGCCTGTTCCAATGCCTAACCACTCTTTCGGTAAAGAAATTCTTCCTGATGTCCGGTCTAANGGGCACGATCACTTCCCTACTCCTGCTGGCCACACTATTCCTGATACAAGCCAGGATGCCGTTGGCCTTCTTAGCCACCTGGGCACACTGCCGGCTCATGTTCAGCCAGCTGTCGACCAGCACCCCCAGGTCCTTTTCTGCTGGGCAGCTCTCCAGCCACTCTTCCCCAAGCCTGTAGCGTTGCATGGGGTTGTTGTGACCAAAGTGCAGGACCCGGCACTTGGCCTTGTTAAACCTCATACAATTGGCCTCGGCCCATCAAACTAGACTAATTGAACTAAGAACTATCATGAAATGCTGAATCAGAAATACCAAAATTTTTATTTCAGTATTTTTGATCAAAATGAACGGCTTAATTCAGGTGAGATTAACATTTAATATGTGTGGCTTCCTTGCTTTGATACCTTTCGGAAATGAAGTGGTTTTTTTTTTTCTTGTAGGCGCTGTTCTCCTGTTAGATCATTTAGCTACTCACCCAGAACTATTAATTGTGGGATAGTTGAGAGCAGCAGAGTGAATGAGATGTCTCATTTTATCTGCTGAATGCTGGTATTACACTTTAGATTATGTTTTCTGGAAGAGACTGCAGTTATTGTTTTAGTTTTAAATGAATCGGAGAAAAACGTCCATCATCTGTAGCAACTCTGCTGCTGTACATTGCTCCAAGGCCCTGGTTGAAGTAATTTTATATGAAAAGGGTTAAAAAAAAAAAAAAAAAAAAGAGAGAGAACAGGAAAAACTACTCCATAGGTCATCTGTAAGGTTGATAGCTCATATGTTGGAAGAAAGGCAATGCTGCTATGCTTGGACAAACATTTTTTCTATGTTTCTAGTCTGAGATAAAACAGCAGTTATGAGCTACTCAAATAAGAAATTTTAAGTGAAGATCTTATCTAGATGATAGATTATTGTAATAATGGTTTTTTTTACCACTTTTTTTATGGTGGTGTGTATTGGAAGGAGTGATGAGAAACAAAGTTCTATAGAAAAAGAACCGGTACTTCAGGAAAGAGGTTTTTCACTTATATGGTGCAATGAGGTGAGACTACCATGGAGAGAAAAATGTTTGTATCTTGCGTTACTTGGAAAACTTGGATCTTTGATTTTATGCTGAATGCTTTTTTTTTTTTTTTTTTTTTGTGGGTTTGTTTTCATTGTATTCCCTTCATTAAAATGAAGGAAGAATTCAAGACAAAGTGAACGTGTGGAAGAGGGAAAGACTTTGTTGTGTCTATGACTAATGGGCTTTATATATAACAATATTAGCCACAGCTCTTGGGTTTTGTCTCAGCTCAAAGTAAGTATAAATCCAGAGTGATTAAAAAGCATGGGAATTCTCCTTGTACAGGTGTAGAACTGATTGCACAAGGTAGAGAACAGTGGAGATGGTCTTCCTTCTCATTTATATCCCAGGGAGGTACCGAGACCTTTTTAGTAACCCTTTCTGTTTCCAGTATTGCATCTCAGTTCTGCAGAAGAGGTATCTGTCTGCAAAAGACACGTAAGCCGTTTCAGACCCATACCCAAGGAACTCTTCCGGAATCTCTTCAGAAGACCAAATGCACAGTGCTGTGCTTTCCTATCGCTTAGCTTTGAAAAGTATGAGCAAGTATGCTTTCCGTTAAAGTTCACGTTTAGGCTATATACCTTCAGAGTGGGAGAAAATTATTATCAACCAAAAAAAACTTTCATGAAGCATTTAAGCAAACTTAAAATGTCTACCAGTGACATGTGAAAACAAGTTCATTATGAGTCTCTTTACTTCTAGTGTTTTGCTTTTTTATCGTGTTCTGTGGAAAAATTTCTCGGAAGCAAGCTCAGAGATGTGAGTGTTCACTGAGAGTGGACATAAAAATACAGCACTATGGAATATTTTCAAAGCTTTCCATTTGAATCAAGAACATTGCTTTCTTGAGTTATTTTCTTATCCTAGTTTTCTGTCTTGTGTATTTTCTGGAATGACCAAACGTTGAAGGCGGCTATTTTTGAGACAAGGTCTATTTTGTAGTCATAAACCCAACACTTTTAAAGTTCTGAGATATTTAATGCCTAAAATCTGTTAAAGGGACTTGCAATTCTTTTCCACTTCAGTTGATCTGTTATTGTTTCTCATTTCTAATGCAAAATCTTGGAAATGCTGATCAACAAGACAAATAGGATGGCAAATGAAATATTTGCTTCCTGACACATTACCTTCAAATTTCTGCATCGATGAGAGATACGTGCTTGCATAGGAAAATAGGTTTCAAACCCCCCAAACCCACAAGAACTCCTCAAACTTGTCCTCTAGAATGGAGCACAATGCCTGTGTGTCTGTTTTTACTCTCCTCCAGTGCTCTTTGGCATTGCTGTATTGCTCAGTCTGTGTTACCGTATGTGTATTAACTCACTGGCTGTCTTTTAAATGGCAATCCTAATCAGAGATGGGGCTGAATTGCTATAGCTTCTGAAAAGTTAGGAAGCCTATTTTTGTAGAGGTGATTTCTGTACTTATTTGTAGGCTCACGGTCCTTTATACTTTACCTTTTAGTTATAGAGTGGTCAAGTGTATCAGAGTATTTAACTTCTACTTATTTGTGTGTCAAAGATCTGGTACTTTACAGCTCTGACCTACATTTTTGATACTGGGTCATGGATTGTTGCTGCAACTCTGCAGCTCATGCCTATGTGTGATCTAAAAATAGTTGCAAGATATTGCCGGTTGTGTCATTTTCTTGCACTGGAGAGAATGGCATTTCCTATATATTGTTGTTGTTCATTAACTTGGGTGTAGAAGATCTTTATCTGACAGGTGAAGAATGTCAAAGATCTCTTCTGTTTCTGCAGGTGATAATTTGACAAGTTTTTTATTTTCCTGTATGTATATTAATTTCAACAGGAATTTCATAAATATTGTTATGAAGTTCATAGAATCATAGAATCTCCTGAGTTGGAAGGGACCCACAAGGATCATCGAGTCCAACTCCTGACCCTGTATAGGACAACCTCAAAATTCACACCATGTGTTTGAGGGCGTTGTCTGAATATTGTCAGGCTTGGCGCCGTGACTACCTCCCTGGGGAGCCTGTTCCAGTGCTCCACCACCCTCTGGGTGAAGAACCTTTTCCTAATGTCCAACCTAAACCTCCCCTGGCACATCTGCCTGCCATTCCCTCGGGTCCTGTCACTGGTCGCCAGGGAGAAGAGATCGGCACCCGCCCCTCCTCTTCCCCTCGTGAGGAAGCTGTAGACCGCGATGAGGTCTCCCCTCAGTCTCCTCTTCTCCAGGCTGAACAGACCAAGTGACCTCAGCTGCTTCTCATACGCCTTCCCTTGTAAAGCCTTCACCATCTTTGTGGCTCTCCTCTGGGCACTCTCTAGTAGCTTTGTATCCTTAATATTCTGTGGCACCCAAAACCGCACACAGTACTCAAGATGAGGCCGCACCAGTGCAGAGTAGAGGGGGACAATCACCTCCCTCGACCGGCTAGCAATGCAGTGCTTGATGCACCCCAGGACACGGTTGGCCCTCTTGGCTGCCAGGGCACACTGTTGGCTCATGTTAAGCTTGCCATCGACCAGAACCCCCAGATCCTTCTCTGCAGGGCTGCTCTCCAGCCTCTCATTCCCCAGTCTGTATGTACACCCAGGGTTGCCATGTCCCAGGTGCAAAATCCGGCACTTGCCCTTGTTGAACTTCATACAGCTGGTGATTGCCCAGCTCTCTGAGTTGTCCAGATCTCTCTCTGCAGGGCCTCTCTGCCCTTGAGAGTGTCCACAGCTCCTCCCAATTTTGTGTCATCGGCGAACTTCGATAGTAATCCTTCGAGTCCTGCATCCAAGTCATTTATGAAAATATTAAAGAGCACTGGGCCCAAGGTAGATCCCTGCGGAACCCCACTAGTCACCGGTCGCCAGCCCGATGTAGCCCCATTTACTATAACCCTTTGAGCCCGACCCATCAGCCAATTGCTGACCCATGGCATTATGTGTTTATCCAGCTGCATGCTGGACATTTTGTCCAGGAAGATACTGTGAGAGACAGTATCAAAGGCTTTACTGAAATCCAAAAAGATTACATCGACTGGCTTCCCTTGGTCCGCTAGGTGGGTAACCTTGTCATAGAAAGAAATTTAGTTAGTTAGGCAAGACTTTCCCCTCGTGAATCCATGTTGGCTGGGACCAATGACTGCACGGTCTTTCAAGTGTTCTCCGATTGTGATTAAAAAGTCAAATAACCGATTAAAACCAAAGAAACCTGGGAAGCGTTTTTCTTTTTTTTTTTTTAAGATAATTTAGTAGGCATTTTTTCTTTTTTTGTGTGTAGGAAGAGTAATGATATTTTCAATATGCTTGTGAAACTAAAAAAGACAGGACAGCATTATGTTTCTGTTTTATTTAGTCTAACCACAAATATTCTGACTTTAGTTGTTCGTAAAATATATTAAAGTGTTTCAATTCCACTGTACTACTTTCCATTGCACAAACTCCTAGATGGTGCTTCTTTTAACTCCTTTTAAAAGTAATATGAAAATACGCAACCATCATCATTGGCTGAAGGACGTTTGTATATGCGCGTCCTCATACTACAAACTCAATATCCAGCTTTTAATTTAAAAAGCCTTAACAAGAGCTCTTCGCATGGCAGGCTTTTCATTATTCTGTCTCTCAGATGCCCATCACTGTGCAAATAATGTGCAGGTCAATTCCTCTTTTGACCAACAGACTTATTTTTATTAAGAGTACCTTCCAGTTAATATTCAGGGTAGGCATGTCACTAGCAGTGAAAACACTGTTCTCCGTAAGATGGTGTTTTGCCCTACCGTTATTGAAGTTCTGTCGAGACCAACACGAGAAGACTAAGATGTGTCAGAGCAGTAATGGATTACATTAGTACTTCTGAAATTGTATCATGTACAACCTGACATAAATCTGGCATGACTAGATGCAGAGTTAGACTTTAAGTTACAGAAATTCAGAGATGTAGACATTAATCTAGATATTTTTATGGTACGATCACTGAGCAGCTCACTGTAGGTCTTTACTGAGGTGACGAGAGTCATTCCATACAGAGATTTCTTGAGTGTCTAGAGATAGCAAACGTGTTCAGTTCACGGGATTTCATAGTAACCAGAGCTTTACAATTTAATGCTTGCTTTTAAATGGATGCTCGGTTTAAAAACCAGGAAAATTTAAACAAACAAAAAAATCCAATACTTGTGATAGTGGTATTTTCTTAAAAGCTGTGCTTGTGATGGGAAGCTGCAGCAGAATACTGTTGTGATAGCATTGTCCTTTTACATGATTAAAAAAATCTACAAAAAAAAGGGATCTGTTCCCTTAGGCTGTCAAGTGCATTAGACTAGTAGCAGGAAAACTTTCTTTAATGTACTTTCATTTTATTTCATCGAAGTGTTACCTATAGCAGGCTTTTTACAGAAATTTTTTTTGAAACAAAATATTGTGTGAAAGCCAGAATCATTTAATCATTACTAAAGTCACAAACTTGGAACATTTGCATTTTCTTTTTATTGTGAATTCTATTTCGTATTAAAAATATATATGTAACTTGATTTAATATGTTTTTATACATATTTTCATTGCTGCAGTTTGTATTTAAAGTGTTGGCAAATATGGTCTAATGCTGGTACTTCAGTCGTGTATATGTACTTTTCAATACATGCAAGACCACAGCAGTGAAATCTAGGGGTTTATGGCTTTTTGCGAATGCCATTATGAAACACAAGGATGTAATTCCGTTTTATTCTTGAACTTTTATCTGTGCCACTACTTCCATCTTTGCTTTTCTGTTGACCCATTGAACTTACTTTTATTAAAATGGGAAGAACATCATTTCAGTCTTAACATAGCCTGCAGAGTCACTATTCACTTGCGCCTGTGACAGCTTTTGATGGAAATTCCTCAGAGCATAACCTTATTTCTCGGTGGTGTCAAATGTTTTCACTGCTTTTGCATTGTTCAAATAATAGGTTGATGCCTCTCTTGAAGTAGAAGGAAACTGATCTTGAGCCTGTTTGTTCTTACATAGCACTGACTATGCCCCCTAATGATGTTGTGTCACTGTTAATAGAACAGCACTAAGATATGTAAAATAGGAGTCACGAGTTGTAACTGCTTAGAGTAACACTTTTCCTATAGGAAATTGCTCTCACAAGACTTAAAGATTGTTTCACCTCCTTTTTTTTTTTCAGATGGAAAAGTAAGTGTTAATTTTTCAAAGGTTATTCCTTTGCATAA
This sequence comes from Fregata magnificens, assembly GCA_013389945.1. Lineage (NCBI taxonomy): Eukaryota > Metazoa > Chordata > Aves > Suliformes > Fregatidae > Fregata > Fregata magnificens. The sequence continues at coordinate 36,152 of WAAD01043410.1, read as the reverse complement.
ACATCTAACTTAAAGGGCTAATGTCACAGATAGAAAATAATCAGCCAGAATGGTAATATAATTACTTAGACTTATAAGGAATTTAAATAAATGTCTGGACTGTAGCATTCTCTGGGCTTGTTACAGTGTAATTTTATATTTTGAGAAGCAGTTTGCGTGATGTTCTCAAGCATTCTGACATATCTTTAACCCATAGCGTTACAGGTGATATGTTGTGTTGTACACAGGGTGGCACGTATTGAGAAGATCATCATAAGCTTAGCATGGTTAAATTCTGATCGAGTGCCTGCTGAAGTCAGAAAAGTAACCCAGGGAGCACTGAAACTCTGGCTAGTCTACTGTGTGACTGATGTATCTTAATAATTAACAAAGAATATAGCTTAAACTCTTCTTGAATGCTAATAGGAAAACTGTCGAAGCATTCTTACTTCAGGCGACTATTTTTCTGTGTTTGCTTTATCCAGCATGTATTCAAAAACGTATTGCTGATTTCAGAAGCATTAAGATATGAATAGTGCCAACTAGTAAACGATGCAACTGGTTTTGTGCTGTGGCAGTTCATAGTACAGGAGTGAGATGAGAGCCGAAATGATTAACTCTCAAAGCAGACGTGGGTTTATATTGACTGCGTTTGTGTAATGTAAATAATGAAATGCTAGCTAATGGGTGATGTAGCTGCATTTTAAATAAAATGTTAACTACAGCAAGAAATATGTCTACTGTTGACATCTAAATTGCTGGAAGAACATGGACTTGTGCCTAATACACAGTACTTGTTTTTCTTAATTGAGGAGAAGGTGGACGTTATGATCTCTCAGGTTTGCTTATCTGGGAAAAATATAAAATACTCCATTAAAAATGGAGGAGTAGCAAGGGCTTACGCACATGTTTGCAGTCCTTGTAAATGTGAAAACTATAGGGACTTGAGAAGCCCTGAAGTTTACAACCTTTATGGGTGTTCATTGTGTTGATATTTGGAAATGTTTGTTTAAAACCAAGAAAAAAACCTAAGCTCTTAACAGGAGACAAAAAAAAAAAAAAGGAAGTTGATGAAAATTGCATTCTAAAGATATTCTACTATGTATCTGTTGCATTTCGGTATAATAGTAACAGAAGTTTAACTCTGCAGAAGACTTAGTTATGAAAGCAATGTCATTAAGACTTTCAGAGCCATCTGCCATTTCACAAAAAATAGCAGAAACTTCTTGAGGAATCATCTGCGTCGTATTTTTAGAGAGAGAATCTATTTTTCAGAGTGAGTGGGACAAGAATAGGAAACTAGAAACAAGCTTCCAGGCTGTAGGCTTTATATGTGGAAATGTGTGCGTTTAGGTGTATACACAAGGTCTAAGATAATCAAATGACTTAGGAGTGAAATTCTCAAGGCACTTTGCTTTCTAGCCATTTAGGTATTTCTTTTGGAATAGCAAACATATCCTTCCTTCATTTAGAATACAGTTGTATGAATTCAGACTAATACTTACTGCAACTCTTTAATTTGCCAAACCGCACTAGGTTTTATTTGCTTAAAATGGATCATTGGCTTTTAGTGACTGGGTAAGAGGCACCAACCAGCTCGAATATAACTTGGGCACAGAGCTTGAGAGCGTGCTACAGCTCGGTAATGTGCTTGATGAGCGTTCTAGGAAAGGATCACGGTTTATAAATAGCTCCAGATATAATTAGCACACCTTTGCTTCCCTAAGAGGAGGAAGTAGCAGCAGTGTAAACTAGTATCGTTGGTCGTGTGGTGTGAGGCTTGGTCCGTTAAGGTGGTCACTTGCCGAAGTGTCAAAGAAAAAATATTGGAACCATGTGAAAGTTGTCCTATATGTTCTATCTTCTGAGACTTGTGGGGAGTATTAGGTTGGATAGCTGTACTGAAACGTGTGTGAGGATGTAGGCTATTATCTCTAGGAAAAAAAATATTTAGAGATATCTATGTACAGTCTTGCTTTAAAAAAACATCCACCCCCCCCCCACCCCCAAACCCCCTTTTTTGGGACTCTTAGTTTAGTTCCAGGTTTTGGTTCAGTCCCTCTATTTTCTTTCATTTCTTTATCTGTTTTGGACAAATACTTTTTTTACTGAAAGGATTTTTGATTGTTCTTAATCTCAGTTCAGCTTTTCATGATACAGAGCTTGGCTGAACAGTAGTAATGTTGTTAAAAGATTTTCATGGGCCTTTCTCTTCCGCTTGCCTTTAGCGAGTCCTTTAAAACTTGAAAAATCTCAATTCCCCTCTCTGATCAAATCTGAAATGTCAAGTGCAACTTCATAAATCACACTTCTGAAAGACTAAAAGGGGAGAGAAACTTGAAGAAATGAAAATCACTAACTCTAGTTACGTGTATCTGTAATCTGCTTCTCCACATACGTGTTAGAATTCTCATAGTCACATTATTTTTTAATTGCTATTAAAGAGAATAAGGAGTAGTACGCATCTGGAGGAAGACTGGGTCCAGCACAAAACCTCTGATCTGGAAGTAGTTATAGCTTTGCTTAGCTTGCTTGAAGGGTTTGAATAGTGAGGGTGATATTTGCAATGAACAGCGTGCTTTCCTTAGACCCTTTTTCAAAGAGGCATTCTGAGCCAAAGCAGACCTCTCTTAAAGTTGCCTTAAAGTATTTGGTGGTGCTTTTAACTGGGGAGCAAACAAAGTCAATTAAAACATACATGAGATTTCTAACTTCTTCGAAGTCAACGATCCATTTAAATAGGTGAAAATGTAGTACACTAGGACAATTTCTCTGAAGAATTACGTAAATGCAATACTTATTGTAACTGTATCATGAAGAAAGAAAAGATTTTGTCGTTGTTTGAATAATATGGAATAGATTAGTGTATTGATTTAAAACACAGTGTGTGCATTATAGGTGATAATTGCAGGCAATTATATGAACATGGTTGGCTTATATTTGCAGTGAAGTCAGTCATTGATGGAAAATCACTTCCAAATGACCAAGGACTGGCATTTCTGTATAGTTTTTGTTCTGCCAAGTGTTTCGGGAAGACTAATGTATCCTTTATTAACTAAATTATCAGATTCAAGAAGGTGGTGTATTTTTTTTTTTCCTGTCCAAATGAGGAAAAATGCCAAGGATTTTCTCAACTTTCTCTGCAAAATTACTTCTTTCCTTTAGGTCAGGAAAGTGTCTGTTTCTGGACAGATAAAAAAAAAAAATAAATTAGCAAGCAAAAACTTTACCTCTTTTTTACTTCTTCTACTATCTAATTGTTTTCTCTGTCTGTATTTTGTGTTTTGTATCTTGGCTCTGGATTTTTTTTTTTTTTTAATACAAGTGAAAATCAAGTGTAGATCTCGTCATGTCAATAAATTCCATCAAAGTAAGTTGTCTAAGAAACTGATTTCCTACTGCAGTAGAAATACAATTTTAATAAAGTATCTTAAGCCTCTTTCACTTGCCTTTTGTGAAAGTATATCTGTTTAGTGAAACAATGTATAAAAATGAAATGAGTGTGGGAACCCTCAAAGGAAGGCTCTGGGCATTGAAATTTGTGAAGGATGGTACCTATTCTGTGGGCACTACTTCAAACTCTGCACATGTGTGGAGAAAACAGGGTGCATGGCAGTAGAAAATTCTTTCTTGAATTTGTCTGATGAGATGCTGTGACGAATTCTATAAAATCTTTTGAAAGCTAATAAAATCTTTATCTCCTTGAGAGTATTTACAGAATCACAGAGTGGCTGAGGTTGGAAGGGACCTCTGGTGATGGCCTTAGTCCAACCTCCTGCTCAGAGCAAAGCCAGCTAGAGCAGGTTGTTCAGGACTGGTTTGAATATCTCCGAGGATGGAGACTCCCCAAGCTCTCTGGCAACCTGATCTCTCTCACAATTAAAAAGCTTTTACTTATGTTCAGTTGGAATTTCCTGTATTTCAATCTGTGCCTGTTGCCCCTTGTCCTGTCACTGGATACGAATGAGAAAAGTGTAGCTCGGCGGTCTTTACACCCTTCTGTCAGGTATTTACACACATTGGTAAGATGAGCCTTCTTCAGGCTAGACAGTCCCAGCTCTCTGAGCTTCTCCTTCTATGTCAGATGCTCCAATCCGGTGGAACCCTTCTCTGGATGTTCTCTAGTATGTCCATGTCACTCCTGTACTGGGGAGCCCAGAACTGGACTACACTTGCATCTCACCAGTGCTGAGTAGCATCATCCTGCTGGTGATGTTCTTCCTAATGCAGCCCAGGGTGCTGTTAGCCATCTTTGCCTTCAAGGGCACATTACTGGCTCATGACCAAGTTGGCGTCCATCAGGACTCCCAGGTCTTGTTCTGCAAACCTGCTTACCAGCTGGCTACTTTTCAGCCTTCTTCATGAAACAAAGGAAGTCCGAAAATTTTCATGTTTCCTTTTCACAGAACTTTTTTTCCCCCTTGCTTTTATGAAGGATAATTTGAATATGCTATGAGATTATTAATCTAAAGTGCCGCTATCCGATCCTGAAGAGGCTATTTCTCCACTGACACACACAGGCCTGGGTTCTTCAGCACCGATTCCTTTGCAGAACTGATGACATTTTATTTGAGTTAACCTTAACTGCTAGTTCTGCAAATCAGCTTTTTTAGTAAAACAGTACAAATGTTAAATTTATCAGCAAGTCTTAGAAGTCAGAAATTGTGAAAGGAAGTTGGAAGTTTTATTACGGTATTTCCACTGTTAAGCATGCTGGCTGAATTTCTAGATTCTTTTTAATTGTAACAAATCTGGTTTATTCTTGCATTATATGACATGTTTAGAAAACATCTCAAATGTTTTCTAAGATTGTTCTTCAAAATAATTAATTTTTATCCATTTTGTTGTTATAACTGCCATATAGTTGCTGACCTGCATTCTTCCTAGTGAGTGAAAAATGAGTCCTGCAAAGGGCTGAAATACTGACTAAAATGAGATTTAGTATTATTAATAAGCATGTGTTGTATGCTGCACTTGTCAGAGGTGTACCTTTTAATTCAGCATCTGATGACTGTCAATTATGATTACCTCCTCAAGAGGGCCCTGTAAGACACTTCCCTGGTAGCTGTGAATCCTGAAGTACTTGCCTTCATACTTTTAGGCTTGCCCCCAGCGAGCGTGCTCTACTAGGTCTTGTGATAGTGTTTCCTATTTTCAGCGCTTCCTGTAGAGAATCAAAGATGATCCTATCCAAAGTTTGGTCTGGCGTTTCTAACCACCTCTTTTTCTGAATATCATCAGTATATGATTATGCAGAACTGAATATAATATTATATTTTTAAAAAAAGTTATGATTATTATCCAGGTATCTCGATTACCTTTGGATACTTTGTTGATAATTTGTAGCGCTTTCTTTAGGGAATGCAAATATTAAGAAGTGCACGTCAATTCTTAACTCAGTATAAGCAAGAAATTAAATCAGATGCCAGTAAATCAGTTGTTCGTTGAAAAAATAGCTAAGCACGTTTTGTAAGTTCTTGACCTCTTCTGCACTTGCTAGGTTATGACTGCAGTGGCACTGATAACGAGTGTTATGTATTGACATATTAGAAAATGTTAATTGCTAATTTTTAATTGTTGTTTTAATTTTTAATCAGTGGAATAATTATACCCTCAATCTAGAGCTGATCATCATTAAGTGAATATACATATAGGAAATATAAAACAGTTATGGATCTGAGCACCTGCTCAAGTGTCACCTTGCAGTCTCTTCTAAAATTCTGGCCAGAAGTCCCAGATGCTTCTGAACTCTTATTAACATGCGAAGGTAGAAATTGCCATCCTGTAACGATGCAGAGATGCATCTAGTCCTATGTTCTCGGTTGCGGCTACTTCAGAGGAAGGAGTATCTGTACAGATATGTAGAATAAAATAATTGCAATCATCAGTATTATTTTTAACTCAGATGTTCTAATCCCTTTATTTATCTGTTTTTTTGCCATTCACTGAACTTTTAGGAACATCATAAAATGGGAGAGGAAGAATATGATGAAAATAGAAGCTTGCAAAGTTCTGAGTAAAAGATCCCTTTCCCACTCTGTAAAACATTACACATTTTTTTCCTAAAGCGTGCTGAACCAGCCTAAAACCATGCTTTTTCTCTAGCTTTCATTTTGAAGGCAGGTGAAATATGTCGAATAAGCAATAATTTACGTATTGTAACTGTTGTAAATGAATGAGTCAAAGATCATCTTGCAGACATATACTAGTGGAATAAACGGAGGGGAGGGGAGAACAAGAGGAATCTTAATTTCCTTCTAAATCTGGAATGATTTTATCTTTCAGAGTACCTCTTCCTGCCCCTCTCCATGCCTTTGTCAAGAGAAGGGGGGGGAGAGGGGAGAAAAAAAGAAAAAGAAGAGATAGGCGATTTTGAGCGTTCAAATGTACATATACTAGGCTTAATCATTGTTTGCTTAATTGAAGCTGACATGATGCCTTGCCTACTAGGCAACGTGGAGGACTTCAGCAAGCTCTACCCAGTGCCTCTTATTGCTTTCTCTGGTTGTGGGGGACATGACTTCAGTTTGCAACCACTCTCTGTAACTTCTATTGAACCTCCATAAACCGAACTAGCAAAATGCATGTTCTCTATTGTATTATATTTTAAGTATATTCAGTCTGCTTCAGAGAGACCTTATGTGTGCGTATGTTTAAACACATTGCAAAGCAATTTCTGGTGAATATTTATTAAACTCTTCCCAACTTCTTTGGGCAAATTTGGCAGGGTTTTGGTAGAAGGGCTCTGCAGGAGTGCCCTGCATGGGAGGAGGCCGTGAACTCCTGTGTGCTACTTTTGCCGGTTCCAGTTATCTCCAACACTGGTGTAAACACCCCATCGTGTGCCAACGCTGCAGCCTATTAGGGAAGTATGTGGTGCCCCTGTTCAGGCATATTTAAGGAAGAGAGGCAGGAAGATGGTGTTGAAGATGTGAAGGAGATGGTCTTGGAAGTTCACTGTTGAAGATGCGCTGTTATAAAGATGGCTGGAAATGTGCTCTTGGAAGGAGGCGTTCGGTGCCAAAGTGGGTCACTTCTGAAGCGGCTATAGCCACGCATCACCCACGTTGGGGCAGGGACACCCCAAAGGAATGGCAGCCTGTGGGCCACGCTTGCCGGAGCAGGGACACGTGTGAGTGACTGCAGCCCATGGAGGACTGATGCTGGAGCAGAGAAAAAGCACCAAGAAGCAAAGAGCGGCAGAGGAAAACTGCTATGCACTGCCCCCCAGTCTCCTGTGATGCCTGGGGTGGCTCAAGAATAACCTGTCATGTACGTAAGGAAAGTTGAGATGAGGTGTGTGGGGGGGAAGGAAGGTGTTTGGTATAGGATGAGTGTGGGGAAGAGGAAGGAAGAGTATTTGCTGAAGTAGTTGTTTGATTTTTTTTTTATTTTTTTGTGCTCCCCTCTTTTCCCAGTACCCAAATCAGTGATCAGAAGTTGGTGTTGATTAACAATAAATTAAATTAAGTAAAAATTTCCCAAGCTGAGACAGTTTTGTCCTTGACAGCCCCTAGCAAAAGAAACAGCAACTCTTTGATTCAGTTACTTCAGAAGTGGAGTTCCCAGATTCTCTGCTGTGAACATGCAGATATTCCTGGCTTAAACTTATATCTAAGCAAGAAAATTATTGATACTGTGGCACCTTTGAGAGTTGTAGAAATGAAAAGCCAACTTCAAGGTCAAGCTTTCAGTTCAGTTTCTGATTCAATTTATTTATTTAACCTGAAGAAAACTCATGAGATGTAAAACATTTGATTTCTAGTGTGATTCTTGAAAGAGGTGATACATTTATACTTGTACAAAAACATTCAATATAAAGGGCAGCTGTCAAAAAACTGTTATATAATGAAAGCAGGTTGAAAAGGAAAATTCTGAGTTCAAATCTAAGATTCCAGTCCAGTTAAATGATAAATCACAAATGCCATTGAGATCAATGGTTTTTTCAGTCAAGTCACCTTTCTAGAAGTTTGTGATTTCCATGATGAAACATAAATGTGTAAAGTGTTGCTCAAAAGTACAAAAAAAAAATTTTGCATAATTCGATTTTTTTCATTCAGTGTATGTGATATTTTTACATTGTGCATGCATTTTTGTTATTGCATTATAAGTATCCTTTCAATAATGGTGGGTCAATAAAAACAGTGGATTTTCTTCCAAATTTTTTTTTTTTTTTAATTGAAAGGGAGGCTGTTTGCAGGAATTTGTCTCTCAGAATTGCAAACAGAACAGCTGAAAGAAGTATTTGTAGCTATAGGAAAGTCAGATTCAGATGTATCGAAATAGTTATTCTGCTAAGTAAAACTGTATTGGCTATATTCAGTCTAGATCCTTGTTTGGTGTTTACCACATCCTTTAAAGCAAACGTTAAGAAACAGATTTCACTTCAATAGGTAACATCAGTTGAAAATCTGGTCCATTGCTTGTTTCTGCCCTTCCTAGAAATTTCATAAACAAGGCAGTATTTTACAAATTGTGTTTTCAAAGGAGGAGTGAGTTATCCGGGCTTGTGGGAGCATTTTCTTGTGCGTGAGGAGGTTCATATATGTCTGAAAAGATAAATAGGTGTATAGAAATGACTGTTTAACGTAAGCAAATGCTGAATGGTTGCTTGCCTGAAACTGCCAATATGGTAGTTTCTCTCTCTATTTTTTTTTTAAACTGTACATAGACTTACAGGAATAATAGGGTTATAGAAAAACCATTAGCAGTACCTGATCTTCTCTGGCAGAAGACAGGGAACTAATTTTTCTGATATCTGCAGGCACACAGCTAAAATATTTTTACTTTGACTTGGTTCTACTTTAAAGACTTTGAAAAGCTTCCTCAAATACTGTAGTGTTTTTTCTTTTTTTCTAACTGCAGAATGAGTGTTTAAAAGCCAGGTCTTGTATTCCCGTCAGCAAAATACGAACTGAGAATACTCACGAGGTGAGTAGCAGGGTACTAACTGAAACCATCAGAACTTTATAAAAACCGGTTTAGTAAAAATGCAAAAAGCTCTGAGGGATTCTATGATGTACCTAAAAATCAATGCAGAAACAAGAAAAATGTTTAAGATAGTTGGATGGGAAGTATGTGGTAACAATGATGGCACCTCAAAAATACTTACAAATCCTTTGNTATAATATGTGTTCCCTGGTAGGGAAAAAATTAGGAATTATAGGAAACTTCAGTGCTTTTAAAGAGGCTATGTGAAATATCGTGCATTAAATGTTCAGAAAATGTACTAGTTGATGAATGGGTGAGCCAGTTCAGAATAAAAATAAGAAAAGTTGGATTTTCTTTGTATATATCTTTATAAGCAAAATCCAGTGATCCACTATTTAGGGAACATTTGGAAACACTTTTTGTGTTCACTCCCAGGTATTGTTTGAGGCCGGTTCTTTGGCTTGTGAAGATGACTGTCTTTTTTTTTTTTTTTT
>WAAD01043410.1:315-26742 GCA_013389945.1 Fregata magnificens | reverse complement strand
TTAGTGCCATGTTGAAGTTTAGTCCATTGAAATTACTACTCAAGGTTTTGAGTGATTGCTCATATAAACAGAGTTTGATCTTTAAACCCTTCAAAAGTTTGCCCAATATAGTTTTTTGTTATTGAATTTCAAAGGGGGCTTAAAGGTGGCATTGCAGCATTCGAAGGGAACGCTGGCGTGACTGTAGGGTCACGCTGGGGCTTAAGGGCTGGAGGCAGGTCTATTTTAGTGACTCCAGGGGGGTCACAGGATTTTAGAGCGTACAACAATTTTCTGAGGTTCTATTGCAGAAAAAAGCTTAGTCATTTTTTTATTATGTACTTGATACTCAGTAAATTTGATTGTCATCATTTTATATTTTTCGTTTTTATTGGGAAAACATTTCCTACTTTCAGAAAATATGTATCACTTTTACATTTTATAAGAAATAAAGTGTGTCCTAGCAAAAATATAACTGTCGTAAATACATACCAGTGCTTGAACGTTTATCGGTCTTAGTAGCCATACGACATACAGTGAAGTTAAGTCACAGCTAGATATATTAGGTGAAGTTTTGGTGGTGGTGAACTCAGTCAACGCTTGATATCAGCAAGCTTTAGCATCCACCATGTGAAAGAAAAGTGATTATGATCAGAATTATGGAATATTTATAATATTATAACTAACATTTATGTCACGCTGATCTCTGTTAACAGTGGTAATGTGGTTCCAGGTGTTTGGGAGACATAGATCAGAGTCCCTGTTGTAAAGCGGTTGCCTTTTATGCAACCCTATTAGGTAATGGCCGAGTGTACGGGCAGTCTTTCTAAAGGCTTGTTTAAGAAAAATGAAAAGTCTTTTTGTTAACATCTCTAATTGATGGTTTCTGACTGGTTTTATCTTGTTTCTGTACTAAACTGTATAAGTGCTATTAAGGAGTGGTGAAAGATGCTCTTCCTTTATGTGGCGGTGATGGGAGCAGAAGTCCACAAGGCAAACGGAACTTTTGAGGGGGGAAGAAAAAGGCACATGTAATTTGGTATTTAGCGAACACAGTATGGGCTTTTCAGAATTGAAGACCAACAATGACGGAACGATTCTTGCTCATACTTTACCGTCAAACCTGAGTCCATAAACTTTTTGCTAAAGTAGAATTTCAAAGCTTAGTAAAGCAATTGCTTATTAGCGTATGTATTTCTCCCATGCCATCTTGCAGAACACCCTTCCTAGAGGTTGGCAACAGGTGGTCACGTTGAATTCAGAATGTCAGCGTACTCTAAAAAAGGAGAATTAATGAGGTGGACTGAGTACTTGAAACAAGATTCTTCTGTGGAAAGCCAGAATATACATAAGTAGAGTATCCTGTTGAGCTGACTAACAGAACTGCAACTGTTTTATGCATATCCAAATGTTATATTCGTAAGTGAGAATCAACATAGGTGAACTTCAGTACTCCTGAAAATGTTTTCATTATTGAATTTGAGAGTGTGTCTGCTTCAGTGTGTTCTTGAATCATCCAAAGAGACTTCAATTTTCAGGGGCCAAGTGCTGTGTGAAAGTCGGTTTTCTCTGGGCTTTTTTTTTTAAAGCCAGATTCTTTAATAAGCTGTACAATAGGTCCAGGTCAGTTTTATAGCTCCTAACTTTACAGCTATTTTCAGAAAAGGTATTGCTGTTGAACTTACGTTCAGCCCCTTAACCTGCTCTTGCAGAAATGTTGCAGAAATCTGGAAGGGTGGTTGTGTAGGAAAAAATTATTGTTCATATACATCTAATATTGATATGACTCACGCTGAGAAGGGAAATGGAGGAGCGGGATATGATAAGTTAATGATGATGAAATATTACTGGGGTGTCTTTGGTTCTTAAATTTATGTAAAAGGATAGTGAAAACTGTTGCAAGACTGGTTCTTACGTATTGAGGCTTAGCATGGTGACTTAAAAATTTTTTATTTTCTTTTTCTTTTTCTTTTTTTTTTTTGTTTTTAAAGCAGCTAACAGTTTTAGCTGTCAGAGCAAATATGTGCTGGTTTACATAGCTTTGTAGATTAAAATTCCCGGTGGTGATTTGGTGGGCTTGATGATCGTATTTACAAAAAGTGGATGTCAGATTTGTGTATAGTCTAGTCCTGATTATCTCATACATCAGTTTAATTCTGGTGCACGTTCCCTAACTTAGTAGTCACTTATTTCATTCTAGCATAGAGCAGAGCAGAATCAGGACAGGCTTTTTCCTTTACAGCTCGCCACAAGAATGCGATATCAAATTGAATGTAGCTCATGAATAACTAGTAGTCTGGCTACTTACTGAGATTAAAAAAGAAAAATAGATTACCTGATCAAAAATGGGTAAATGGAGCAAATACTTGTTGACCTTGCAACTTTGTTCTCAGTTTTCTCAACGACAGCTGTTCCCCCTCACTGTTTAATTGAGTGAAACCACGAATATAAGTGACATCACATGGGTATTTTAAGCATCCAATTATTTTAGAGTGATAAATGTTATGAAAATAAAGGATTAATGTTTTGGGGAGAATTTTTAAACAAAACCATTTTCAGTAGGTGAAAGAGGGAAAATACGGTAGTGGGAGGGGGAAATTAATAGGGTTTCAGTTAGAATTCATTAAATGCAACTTTATATATGTCGGTTCTGTATAATTTCTGGACCAACGGAATTTAGAAGCTAACAAAAATCTGTTCATTTGTTCTAACGGTTCTAGCGCAGTCCCTGAGGGTTGGGAGGCTTGGGGCAGAGTATAGTGCTGGATGTCAAACTTGGTACACCTCATCTGATTCTCTTTGAGGTTTATCATATCATTGGTTATCAGCTCTATTCATTAGGAGTAGAAAAGGTAGGTAGTATTTGAAAGAAATTGATAAAATCTTGTGTTTGTAAAGGCAACTTCTTACTGTGGCATCCGGCAAGGCTTTGAAAAGTTTGGCAAGTTAGGTTACTTCATCTAATTCTAATGAACTTCTCGAGCCAACTAATCAAACCTCAGTGTGCTCTATGTTGTGGGTTTTGGTGGTTTTTTTTTGTTTTGGGGTTTGGTTGTTTTTTGTTTGTTTTGTTTTGGTTTTTTTTCCAGTCTAGTGTTTCTCTGCTTTAGATTTTCCGTCCTTTCTTCTGCATGTGAATTCCTGCCATATGAATTTTAGTGGCTCATTACAGGCTGGAGGGTGTGCAAGGAAAGTCTGACAGCAGGCAGCAGAGTGCCCTTGAACAGAATTTGCTGTAACAGGGCCAGTAGTCTCCTTAGGTATTTTAATAAATGAGGGCTTCCTCTGTCTCTTGCTCAAATACAAGGATGAAAGTACTATAAATAAGGGGGATATTTGTACTCTACTTAAAAAATATTCTTTAGTTAGGAGACTTCGCAATAAATTGGAATGTTTTGTGGGGGAGATGAAACAGTTTTCCTTTTAACTAGGTGTTAAACCTGTTATTCTGCTCCTGCTTCTGCCTTCTTTTAGTTTGCTTTCTTTTATTTGATTACCTGACAGGTGCTGCTCCTCTTTCCGGTTAATGAGTACTATGTGTATTCAGTATGGAGTAGAAAATAAAGATCCGATTGGAGGATAGATGGTACTTTAAATAAATGCTTCTAGGTCAATACTGGGATGGAGATGGTTTTTGTTACAGGTTACAGATCTATAACAGAGTAATTGACAAATCTACTCTCTCCTTGGTTCCGAGTTTAGGTATGCCTTAGAAATCTGCTATATTTCAGTAAAATTTGTGTTTTCCTTGATCAGTGTAAGTGCTGAGTATGACTGTCATTTTAGCGGTGCTTGCCATTTTCTTTGTTAGATCTTGCTTCATTTTTATTTGGAAACAAACAGGTTATACCACTGTTTTTAGAGGCTGAAATAATATTGCCTGCATGTCTTCCTGCTGCCAAGCTATGGTTTTCTAAGTTTAAAAAAAAAAAAAAAAAAAAAAGAGAGAGAGAGATTGAGAATGATACGGATTTATATTTCATACCTTTGTCCCCACTATAATTGCTTGATCTTAAAGCAGGCTTATAGATTCATAATTTGCATAGCATCGTATTTGTCTCCTTGATTATGTTTGATATTTCTCTGAAGGTATGATTCATTACCATGGAAATGACAACGTAGTCTGTTTTCAAGCTAATTGCTATATAGAACACAAAAATAAGTTCCTTGAGGTTTAAATTGCTCATACAATTCATATTGAATGTCGATCTATGTTTGTGCAGTGTACCTGGAATGCTAATTATAACAGTAATAAAAATGGTCTGCTCGTACATTAGGAGTCAAGCTGCTTGACTACCAGGAACCTGCAGGCTGAGAACGTGTGGAGTAGGTTTATGTACAAAATATTAGACAACCAGGGTCTGGATCATTAAACAACAAATTACGGCATCAAAAATTAACCTTTGAGCCTTTCAGCATAAAGCTAATGATAATAAATTCTGAGCTCCTGGGTAGAGTGCATTTGTACTTTCTGCTCCGCTGCTGGAAACCAGAGGACAACTAATTTCTATACGTATTCCTTGCTAGTGTTATGTACCTTTGTGAGTGGGCTGTGGACAGCAGAGCATGTGTATGAACTGAGTACAACGAAAAGAAAGTGCAGAAAGCCTGCTTAGCGTAATACTAGATCATCTACCAGTCTTTAAATGTATCTTTGGGATTGACGGTAGCATTGCACTCTGGGGATCATAAAAGTAAAATAGACCACGTTTGCTAAAAAGAGCCAGACATTGCATTGTTTTTTAAATGAGGGTTCATTTTTCTATTTCTTCCATGGTGTTTACATCAGGGATTTGCCTGGGTACTCGCAGTTCTGCTCCACTGGTGTGTGAAGAGAGTAGCTGCAAAAAAGGCCCTCAGGCCTTAGAATTCTGCTTTCTGTATATATCGTCCTTCCGTGTACTTTAAATATGATGCCTTCCCTACCACTTCGCAGTTTTCAACTTTCAGAGCATTTGAAGAGGATAGGAAAGCACCATGGGTGGACTTACTTGGCACCGGCTGCTTCACTGGATTTGGACTACTGTGGAGGTCTTGTGAGTTAAATTTTGTAGGAAAAAAATATATATTGTAAGCTTAACAAGAGATTATAAGACCAGGGATAGGTTCTGTCTGGCATTGGATATCTACATATGACAGGGCAAAGAAAGCTTGCTCTTTGAGTTTGTTTCATTAAACAAAAGCAATTTCTATGAAAGATATGCTATGTTAAGATTTCACCATTAAAGCCATCAGATCCAGATGCTTCTTTTTTCCACTCAGTTTTGTCTGTTTAATGTAAATATTTTTCGTGCTGTTCTAATTAAAAACCTACACTCCATAAGGTAAATAGACAGCTTTGCCAAAGATAGCTTAAGCATAAGTCGTAAACAGGCTTTACAGGGCAAAGCTTAAATATGTAGAGGAGGATATTGCAGTTATCAGGGAGAGTTTCAGTTAACTAGACAACTAAATTGGGTTTTGCTAGGAAAAATTTAAAGCATAACTCCCCGCCTCCCCCTACCAAAAAAAGAACTGTACAAGTACTGTTTTTCCTTTGCTTTCTTTCCTCTGAACCGTGTTTGCTGAAGAGCCTTAGCTTCACAGGTCATTTCAGACTATGCAGTAAAAAATGATGAATTAGACATCAGTTTTTGAACCCCTAGGGTCCAGTGATCATCATTTCTTCAGTTTGGCTACATTAAAAATGGGAGCATAAAAATACTTAAATGTATGAACTTAACATTGGACTCTAAAAACTCATTCTAATGTGAATGATAATGGATGAGAATTTAATATATCCTTGGAAACTGGCAGTAGGGAACTATTCAGAGATCTCTCAGGGAAGTATATAAGCTTTCTGAATACAGCACTAAAGCAAAGGTTATAAGAGTTGGAAAAAATACACATGAAGCTGAAATAGAAATTAACTCCCTATAGCTGTCCTCCTCTTAAAAACAAGACGCTTTCCTGCATCCCTTCTCTAATTCTTGGATGTGTGATACTAGCCAAAGGTACCTTGAAAATGTTAAGCTATGAAAATTGGATAACAGCGAATCCCTTTTGTACAATCTTTATTTAAAAATGATAGTATATTGCTGGGAGCAGAGTGCTTGTGACAACCAATGTCAGCCCTTCCTTCCCCAAAGAAATCTATATGCTGTATAAATTATGTTGGAGGAGCTATCTAAGAAAACACATGTGAGGGACTCATTCAGAATCTTTTACAGAAGGTGAAGATTGCTATTTTATGGCCAATTCTGAACTATAGCAAAATCCAGATTGCCGATTTTGTGACAGACATCAGCTTCAAATATTGCTCTCCTGTAGCTGTTAATTAATAAAGCAGAGCCATTTGCTTTCTAATTTGTAGATCTGTGTATAGAATAGTGTCTTTTGAGCCTAAACGCTTTATTTCCTGATGTAGGAGAGAACTGTATTTCACTGGGAAGCTTAGCAGAAGCTGGAGGTGACCTGCAATTGAAATTCAGCCATAAAAAATACTGTTTTGCATTTGGTTCATTCTCAGAATCCCCTTGGCTGTCAGGGGTAAGTGCATGCCTGGAACGTCTTCAGTATGGAGCTCTTCAGTGCCTCCAAAAGTTTGGAAAAAAATAATAATTTAAAAATAAAAGTTGAATAGAAGATGGACAGAAAAATCATTTTTATCAAATTAAATTTTCTTTTCAATTTGTTATCAATATTTGATTGTTTTGCAAAGGTTCGTCATAGTAATGACGGGTAATAGGAAATCTTTGCAAGTGACCCCGTAAAAGCAGCATGTACCAAGAAATCAGCTGCACTTAAGGAAGAATTCTTGCTTCAGGCTCGTGAGCATAGGTAGACATTAGGCTGCAAACACAAAATAATTGACCGCTCCCAGTCCACCTGTCTTTTCTCCTGCTTAGTCTTCTCTAGCTAAGCAGCAAAGGTGAACTCATTTGCAAAGAACCTAAAAAATGACTTATCTTCAACATAGAACTTTTTTTCAAATTAATTATGTGACTGCAGATGAGCAGATGTGCTGCGTGCCAAACGCATTGCCTTCGACAGAACTGTGCCGTCGTATGCTAGTGGATGGTCTCGCCTTAGGGCTGATGTAAAACACTAGCACAAAATGCCCAAACTACCATTCTCCTAGCCGTATGCCTAGTGAGGGTCCCGAGGAGGAGTTAGTATTGCTACTACACTTGTTTTTCAAAGCAATGGTAGCAGGTCTCCCCGTACCAATACTGACTGCCATTTTAACAAATGTGTTTTTAGGGCGCTAAGACTTCTTTCTCCTTTCCTCAGAAGTATTGTGCAGGATCTGTTGTGAGTTGGCTGTTGATTTCATAAAACTTTTTTCCCAGTCTTACTTGCCTAGAGAGAGAGAGGTAATTGAGCCCAATTATTTATCAACCAAGAAGTGACATACGTTTTTCTTGCCCTAAAGGTACATTGGACTCTTGGTGTTACCACATGCAATGAAATGAATATGTCAAAACAAAGCAAACAATCTCAAGAGCCAGAAAGGAAACTCTACCTCCTTTCTAGGGTTAGGGTTTGTTACAACTAATAAGCTGTATTAAACATCTAATCTTCGTAAACGTAGACTTTTGAATATGGGTTAAAAGTGGTGAGGTGGAATGAATAATTATTTTTGATTCAGTTGCCAAACAACAACAACAACATTCAAATAAATGATATTTCTTTTTTCCTAACCTCCCCCTCTCCAGTGTTATAAAATCCTTGGAGTGTTCTCTGTGTTATACAGGCTGTGGATTCTACTACCTTTGAAGTTTAATACCTAAAATATGAAGCTGATTAGTTACTCTGAAAGGTGAGAAGGTGAAGTAGTACCCATCAATCCCGTTTATTTACAGCTGGTTTACTTTGTATAAAATAGGCTAATACATTGAGAATGGTTTTCTTTTTTTCTTTTTGAAGGAATCATTCACGTGAGGGATGTGATTGTTGTACTCCTACCATGATGAATACATAATTCTCTATAAAGTGTGACCAACATGAACTGCTGTGTCACCTCTAAGTGCTTTAAAACCTTTAAAACCTGTTGCCAGAGATAAAAGCTAACGTAGTTGAAAATATGAACCAAACTCTCCTATGTACTAATAACTGGGCTGTTGAATATGGGGGGTGGAGCTCTTCTTCCTTTGCTCCTGGAGATGCGTTGCTCCTTTTTCCTTCCAGCAAGAGCCGCTTCGTAAATCAGATCAATTTAAACAATTCTGAAATTACTAAAACTGCATCATTTAGTGTTGTGCTCTCCCTCCTCTCGTACTTTTCCAGCTTGAAGTAAAAATCTAGGTACCTTCGGAACGTGATCTATTGAGTGTAGTATTTAGTTCTCTTTGGAAAATTTCTAGTAATCCAACATGACAGAATGTTGCATCGGTCCCTGGTTTCGTATGCTCGTGCAGCTCTAATAATAGTGAGAATGGCTTTAGTAACAACAAGGTTGCTTCAGATATAAATAGTTAGAAATTAATAGTTGTCCCCTTAAGACAGGACACTGCGGTTTAGGCTAATGTGCACTAGATTAATAGGGTGTGTAAGGAAAGCAGGTGAAATGCCATCTTATTTTGGGTTCATAAAGTCAAACCTGTGTAGCTGATAGAAGGCGGCACCTTCTAATGACTATTTCATGTCATGAAGTCCTGTGAGTAAAAAAGTGAACGAATATTTAAATTGCTACTGTTTTCTCCCCTTCCCTTCATAAAATTCATCACAAAAGAAGTGTAAACAGAAGGATTCCAAAGTTTTGTTTATAGTATAAACAAAAGACAGTAAGATAAACAGCATTCACAGTTGTGTATTGACTATGTAATTCTTTGGTGAGTTTG
The DNA here is from genome assembly GCA_013389945.1 of Fregata magnificens. Classification (NCBI taxonomy): domain Eukaryota; kingdom Metazoa; phylum Chordata; class Aves; order Suliformes; family Fregatidae; genus Fregata; species Fregata magnificens. Next base: position 17,941 of record WAAD01043410.1, on the reverse strand, counting down.
CTACGCTAAATGTTATGCTACCAAACATTTGGATCTGTTTCACTGAAGTAGATTTCAAGAGGCACTGTCCTTTCAAGTCTGCAAGATGTGGATATAAACTTCAGTTTGTCTAATTTTATTCCTGGAGAGTTTGTTACTGGAAAAATACAGGGTTTTACACGTAGCATAAGTTCTGTAGAGCCCCATGAAATATTTAGAATCCTATTGCTCTTAATGTGCTGAATCATCTGGGATTTTGCCTATCAGAATGGAAGCTCTTGACTCATATCAAAGTGTTTCCATTACAACGATTGCCACAAAATATAAGAGGGTGTGTTGCCCAACCAACTTTGTCTTTAAAGCCTTACTTTCAGTATTAATTAATAACCACTTTTAATATTAAGTGAACACAAATTATTGACACGTAAGTATTCATCCAAACAGAAAGACCATAGATCATTCTAGAACTCCTAATGCAGCTTCCACTGAGGTCAATGTCAACCACTCTGCTGATGTAATAGTTAAGTTGGCCTCTTTGCTGTAATTAATGTGCTGCAACTCCCTTTCCTATTTTCACGTTTGCATAGTCTTTGAAAACCTGACCGATGGGGAAGGATGTATGCGAATGAAAATAGTCTTCTCTTTGTCCAGAGAATAGTTCTGCTGGCCTGCGGTGGTCTGCCACCTCTTTTTGCTACTGTTGTGCGTCAGTTATTTGATCTTAATAACAGTCTCAGTAATTGAACGGCATGCCATAAATAAGCCCTTACAGACAAGCGTGATGATTACTTCCTGAAAAATGTGGATATCGGCCAACTCTTGCAACAAGAGCAGGGAACAGAAGATACAGGTGAAAGATGTGTTGGGCTTTGAGCAAGCCTGTAAGAATTGGATTCTTTAAGTTTTGATCTTAATAATGCTTTTGAGTTCATGCCTCCTAACTCTGCCATTTCTGCACATATATGAGGGCACAATTGTGCTGGGCATTGCTTGCAGCATAGATAGGTATGTGAAGCATGGGGGTTTGACGTATGACCATCCAAGGTCTTTTATCACAAATACCACGTTTCATTTCTGAGCTACGTAGGAATGCGTAATGTGGTATGCGCGGGCATTTTTTTCTAAATTCTTCCAGCTGGGAGTGTGTAAATATATCATCAAGGCTCTACGTGACTTCTGCTTCTCCGAAGTTACTGAAATAAATACAAGATTCTTCCCATGATAATGAATAGTACATATAAGCATGTTTTTGTAAGATTTCAAGTGTTTTCAGTTTGGTCCCCAAGAAAAAGAAATATAGAGGAAAATACCTTGTGTTTTGGCTCGGTGCATTTTTAGATATAAATATGTACATAGAAAGGCTTTTTTCCCCCATGGGCAATTCCTTTCTTGGTTTCGTGTAAGAAGGTGCACCAGGTGGAAGGAGCAAGTCGTCTGAAAACGCAGCTGTCACTTTCTGATTTTTTTTTTTTTTTTTTTTTTTTTTTCCAGAATAGTAAACCATTCACTGCGGGAGGGAGCGAACGGTGATAGAATTAACAGAAAGTCAATACCCCAGATTGTGTAGTCAGCACAAATCATAAAATGGACATGTTAAATACAGCTCTCACCCTGTAAGCAACTAATCCTTTCTCATATCTAATAATACCATAATTCAGTATAATTAAAATCCGTCATGCATATTTGCTTTAGTTAAACATCTGGGTATGAATACTACACGGCAAAATACATCACTCTGAAAAAGAGTGGACTTGTCCTTGATAAGTGATCTCATATTGTAATTCCCCTTGAGAAAACCATTCTACAGTTCAGGTACAAGCTAAATCAATAAAGCCTTTAAATTGCTGTTGGGTTATATAGGTTATACTCATTTTCTAACCTTCTTGGAATGTGTAGTGGTAAATAGAAGTGTCTCCTTTACAGCCTCCTGAAAGACTGACTACTGTTCACTTTGATTGTGGGAATTTGTAACTAATCTCTGGTAAAGCTTGGACTGTTTCTCACAGCCAGACTGCTCTTCAACGATACTTCCAAGTGCAGCAGGAAAGGTTTTTCAAACCAAGTGCTTATACTGAGGGATAGGATCTTCCCCAAGACTGTCTGCATTATCTGAAGGTCCAGCAACAGCAAAAAAGCTCAGTGTTTCCAAAAAAGCGATTAACATTTTTTACCTCCCTCAAGACTAAGCTATTACCAGAGAGAAGTTGAGTATAGGTTCAAACTAACCGATGTAAGTTATTCAAGTTACTTAACTGATGAGAGATATTTAAGTGCAGTTTGACCTTTACCTTTTTTCATAATGTAGGTAAATCCTTGCACACTTACTGCACAGGAGCACGGTTGTCAGGGAGATGACGATCTATGCAGACTAGGTGTCTTAGATATTTCCATTACCTTTATTTTTCTTGGGTAAGGAATTAGGATTGTTTTTAAGTTATGCCTAGAGTTGTTCAAATTTTAATTTAAATCCTGAACAGTTTTTGAATGGAACTCTTTACTTTTTATTATATTAATTTTATGTGTGAAGACAAATAATCGTCTGAATGAAATAATGAAATCTGATGCTTTGGCATTTAGGAAAATTTAAATTCTGCAGTAATATTTGTAGACAGGAAGTTGGATGGCATACAAGTATTAGTATGCTAATAACTTGGGAAATCTCTCCAGAAGGAGATGTATGAATTTACATGATCCCAGCATTGTTATAGTAGTGCTACAGCCCATTCTCTCCAATTTTGATATAGTTGTTTTGGAGATCACTTGAGTGACAATCACAAAAGACAATGCAAAACTTAGAAAAATGTGTGACAGTCATGCTAAGAAAAATTACAAGTATAGGCAATTTCATGCAGTTATGTCTGGCTCTGTTCTGATTTAGTAAAAATGGGCTGAATACAGAGTGAAGGGAGCTCTTCTTTTTTTGGGGGAGAAATGATACCCAATATATTGAGCCATCCTCCTTGGCTTGCATATATGGTGAATTTCAGGCATGTTCATGTACCATTCTTGGAGAGAAACTTTTACTTTTGATCTCAAAAAGTGTATTGATGAAGAAGTTAGCTATGTAGCATTTTCTTCCATTGAACCTGCAGTGGAAATGTCATTCGAAGCAGATATGGAATGAGAGGAAAAAACTAATGTATGGTCACAGCTCTTCCGTGTCAATTAGATATTCTCTGAGCGGGTTTCGTTCCCATAGTTCTTGATGCAGCTGAAGAAGTGCCTGTATCACTGGGAACCTGATGAAAATAAAAACTTTGGAGGGAAGTTAAGAGGTACATTTTGTTCCATCTAGAAGGCACACCAGGTGCTGGCTGCTGATGGAGGCATATGCTGAGGCAAGAGTTAGTGTCTGAGAAAAGGAAAGTCTGTAGGAAGTGAGATGGGCATTTGTTTTCGGCATTTGCTTTTTATATCTGCTTATTAACATCGCTGCATTTCAGCAATCCAGAAGGCTTTTCTCAACCACAAACACAAATTTGCGTGGAACTTGATAAGGGCATTGTTCTTTAGCGCTTGATGTACATTCTGTATGTGGTAAATTTAGCTGTTTTTTCCCTCCCCATGTAATTCTCATTACGATGTATTCAGAAAATAAATCTTCTCAATGAATTAAAAAGATTATAGTGGGAAGGGATAGAAACATTTATATTTGCATTTGATAATGCTTTTTATTATAAATTGTGCTGTGACCTTTGAACAACCTCTCAGATATCTGTAGTTCCCACAGAGTCTCGAAAAAGCAAAGGGAACAGTTGTAAAGTTAGTGATATTTTTTTCACTGTTCCAAGTCATTTAAAGATGAAGCTGCTGTGAAATCCGTGCCCAGTTGAAAGTATTGGCATTCCCCTGTAGTTTGTCTTCAGTTTTTCCTTCCTCCTTGTCACAGGAGCATCGTGACCTTGTCTTGATCAAAAGTTGAGTAACTGAGCGTAGTGAGCCCTGGCAAACAGGATGATTGAAACAGGAACTGCGTGTGATGAGCCTTGGTATGGTCTGTGGATCGACAAATAACGGCAGAATAATACCTGAAACTGCTGGAAGGTATACCCACGGTATCATCGAGGGCTGATTTGATTGTAGGCTTGTGCTGACACCTGGTTATAAAACCAAGCAGTAGCAGAGATTGGGGAGAGGCAATGTGGAAAGGAGGGGGCGAGGCACCAGGCGTCGGTGCCCATCTGCCACCCAGCGCACAACACTGACACCCTTTGGAGAAATTGCTGCATTTTCCCCACGCTTGACTGTGCCAACTCATTGGAGTGGCAATTGGGGTGCGTCTCAGGCAAATGTGTGGGGCGTAGGTGTGGCTGTGAGTGTGAAGCTTGTCTTGATGCAGTCAGTCCCTTGCTTAGTCCGCTTAATAAATTGAGGTTAGCGGTGTCTCATTACCTGGTGTTCCTTCTTGTCTTGTGACATTCTTGTCTGTTCACTAAGGATGTTTACTCCAATGGAAAAAAATGACTAANCCCCCCCCAAAAAAAAAAAAAAAAAAAAAGAAGAGTTGCGTTTATGAAGTGCTTTAGGCCCTGGACAAGTAAACACAGTGGAAACACTGATGGAAAGAAGGGAGCAAATTTCCTGAATGTTTTGTCATAGACCTTAGGTGTTTTCTGAAATAGAGATGTTCAGTGAAAACCACCAAAGATTTCATTAAGAATTGATCCAAATCTCACCAAAGTCCTACACGCTAGTAAGATAAGTTTCAGAATGAGTGGACGACAAGGTGATTAGTAAGTGTAATTCCTACTACCCTGAAATTTCTATTAAACACAAAATTTTATATCCAAGTTTTTGGAAATAAAAGTTTGTCTTAGAAGAAAATATATAAATGAACCTAATGCAAAAAAGTAAAGCATGCCTGTTTTGCTGACCTATTCTATCGTGTTATCTATTGGAGTCTATCCATTTACAAACGAATCTTTTTTTTTCAGATATATTACTGATGAATCGTCAAGCTATAAATATCACAGGCAGTTCTTATTAGACAATTACATTTTATTAAGCTTAATTGTATGAAGACTAACTTCACACAGACTTTCTAAAGAGAAAAATCAATATGGTTATAGGTATTGGTCCAACAGGAATAGCAGCTGTTGCTTAACTTTTTATGTATCGCTTTTTTTTTTTCCCCAACTTGAGTTTCAGTGCATTTTTGAAGGAAACGGAGAGAAACATTTCACAGGATAAAGTAGTGTTGGAAACATATACATAACTCTGTATATCATCTGTGGAGAGGAGAGCCACAAAGCAGATAGATTTTGTGATATATTGCAATGTTTTCTGCGTAGAGCTATTTCTGGGTAACTTTCTATGGTTGAATTTAAGAGGACTATATCTCTGTTATACAAATTTGCCATATCTTGGCAAGTGCTAGAAAGAGAAATAATTTTGCTTTTATGCCCCTTTCATTTATTTTGCATTTCTTGTTCTTTAAAATCCACCTGGTTTCTTTTTTTGTTTTCAGCATTTCTCTTTAATGTTTCAGAAGTTAACATCTTTTTGAAATTGCCAGTTCTCTTGCTTCCCCGGTACTTGTGTCTGTTCCTCGTAATTTGTATTCACTAGTTGTTTTACATTTTGTTACTCCAAATTTCCCTGATGTAAATTATGCTGAAAGCAGTATTTTGTCGTTAAGGAGTCAGAGACGCAGCAGTGGACCTCAAGTTCTTTATTTAGCCCTCTTAATTGCTTACCCAGGACTCGCCAATTCTTTGGAGCTGTTCAGGTATTTCTGACTCTCATTTAGGTTTCAGTTTGCTCTTCAGAACTTCCTATTTATTTTCTGCTGCTTCTATATCTTCTTTTCCACTCAATGACTTTTGTCCCGTTTCTGTCTTTCTACAATCCACGTTCTCTCCCATGGGACCATACCTTGATCCTTAGCAGATACGGCTGTATTTTTCTGTTCAGCTTGCCTGTCTTTTCTCTTTACTTTCTTTTTTACCTGATTATCATATCACATTGAGAAATACAAATAAAGCGACATTATGGCTAAAGTCAAGATAACAGTTTTGGTTGGTTGGTCAATATATGACCCTAACAAGCCCCCCAACATTTTGGGGCTACTATTTCATTGTATTTAAAATAGAAATTCAGTACATCCGTACAATTCAAGAAAAATGCCTAATATAGTAGCAACAAAACCAAACTGAGTTGTTCTCAATAGACTAGGGGCCTCCAGTTAAGTACAGTTTATAAGAACATGGATTTTTATCCAGAACAGCACTTATGTGTAATTAGGCTTTTTGAATACTTTAAGCAAGTGTTTGAAGTTTAGGGAGGACACAGTTCAAGATGTGGAGAATAATTTTTAGCAGTTGTGTAATCAGAAGTGAAAAAGACATCCTAGATGTGTCAGTGGAACAGCATCGTCATTGTGCCAACACAAACAAAAAAAGTAACAAAGAGTTATTTCAATTATTTTTTAAGATATTAAAGATCCTAAAGAAATGAGTTGCAGCATGCATGGTCCTGTGTTTTGTACAAGCACAGGATAATAGTATCTTGAGATAATCTGTTTTCACAGTGGAGTGAACAAGGTTAAAGGTGGTTTGGTACCACAAAGACACATTTAATGGTAAATTGTTCAAAGTTGTCCTTTCTGGCAGAAAATGAACTATACAATTTGCTTCTGTCTATTCTGCTTATTGTTCTAATGCCACTGTAAAGGGGCGAAGAGCAGGTGCAAGGACAGACCTGCTAGCAGAATTGCTGAGCGAGTGACTTAGGTGTTATAAGGAGCTCGGGTTTCACTTTTCTCATTTCGTGCCAGATTGAGTAAAGCAAGTATCTAGAAATCCTTCTGCTAGGTCGAACAGAATGTTCCCACTGTGTTTCCTTTAGAAAGTAGTCTTCTGAAGGGATTTGCAGGATTTTTCTTTTGAATAATTATCTAGCAGATACATTAAAAAAAGAAAAAGAGGAGGTTTACTGCAGGCAAGCTATCCCCAGATAGTTTTGAAAAGTTTACCAAGAGTCCAGGACAGATTCTGGTATTCCCCTGGATGAGGCTTTAATATTCTAAGACCAAGGATGCGATGTCAGAAGAGTCAACTAAAACTGACAAATTTTCTACTGATGTCTGGGAGATGGGATAAGAGCTTTTATATATTTCTTATATTATGTGGCTTTTGTAACAATTTCTGTACAGAAAAAGTTGTTTTCATCAGGTTATTGATATTGTCTGTTTCAGACAGACTCATGCTTGCTCTGCCACCACTCTAAGGTAGTAAGAAGACAATTTAACATAGTGCTGACGGTCAGGTAACGAGAGACAGTCCTCAGAAGCTTGGGCTCAGTGGTGTGCTATGATGCCTTTTTTTTGGATTTGCCAACAATGTGTTGATGATATCTATGCTAGTTTTATCCTTTTTTTTTTCCTGTTAATTTAAATTTAGTAGCACCAATTATGCAACCAGTTCACCTCATGCTCTTGATGCTTTTTTTTTTTTTTTTTAATTCTTTTAGCAGTTGTGGGACATCCACAATGTAGCACACTTTACACCCTATCATTTGGGAATCATATTATCAATATGCAATTATTAATTAATATCTTGTGGTACTAATGGTTTGGTGGTATATTGGAGTAATGTTTTAGAGTGAGATGTCCAGATTGATTTGAAAATTGAATGAAAATTAAGAAATATTCACCCTCAAAGCAAAAGATATGCAGACCTACCATTCTCTGATTATAACTGAATACACTCAGTTGTTCCAGGTCAGCCAGGTTCGGTAGCAGATAGGACTCTGGTACTGGTGGTATTCCTTAATCTCAGATGTCAAAGTGCATAAACAAAAATCTAAGTATTAAACTAGCCATATGACTTGCCTACAAAACACAATAAGAAAATCAGTTGTTTACATTTGATGCCTTTCCAACCATGAGGTTGTCCTTACTCTTTATGTGCCTAGTATGTTTTAATTCATAGCACCATGAAGGAGGAAGAGACAGGAGACAGTAAAATTGGATGCGACAGATTTGTTGGCAAGAGTTTCCATGATTCAGAGGAAAAAAGTGAAAAAAGGGAAAATATAGGCTTAGAGTTAGGGAACTTTTTTTTTTTTTAATATTCTGGTTTTGGTAGATTATGTAAATACCTCCCAGAGGTGGTAGCAGAAGCTCCAAGGCTTTGAGCCATTGTGAAACTTAAAGGGCTGAAACACTATAAACTGTACAACAGAGAACAGTAAGGTCTCACCAGAAGACAATAGAATATTCGATAAAGTTTTTTCTTCTTGAAATTCTAAATTTCTGTAAGAATGTCTGGAACAATTTTAATCAAATGGAGGGGGTTTTCATCAGTTGGAAAAATATTAATATTTATTGTTTTGTAATCATCTAGGTTGAATCACATTAGTACCAGAGCATGTGAAAGAAGAGAGGAAGAATTATACTGAACAGACTGTTTTAATCAGGTTTGAGCAGAACTAATGTAGAAGTGAGGATGCAACAGAAATTCTAAATATTTGGAAATTGTGAAATTGGAAAAAATTTGGAAATTGGGAATATTTGGGAAAAATTGGGAAATTTGTTGCTACAAGACAAGCCTAATATAATAATATTTTGTAATGGTAGGAATTAAAATACCAAGGAAATGTCTTTCTTCCAAATTTTAACATATATATATATATATATATATATCTGTCGCTAGTAACCCAATTATTTTGTTAATACCTGCTATCTCAAACGTGTAAGACAGATGGACTAGCAATGGAGGTGCATCCATAAGCAGAGTAAGGATTTTGAAAATCTGTAACTAAATTTTTGTTCAAAGGTGATGCCTTTCTAACAAGTCACTAGGCTTTGGCAGCAGGGGCTGCTCGACGTGAGTGAGCCCGTGTTGGCAGCCCTGGGCAGTGTGCCAGTCTTTATCGGTATCACTACGCTACTGTCGGTACGACAGCTGTGTTTGTTGGTTTACTGTTGTGATCTGGGTATTTGTGCAATTGCTACCGTAGCAGCTGAATTCAGTTGTCATATTCAGCAGCTTTGTTCTGTCTTCAGTCTTTCACCGAAAACATTACCCTGATGATGCTTATCACGAGGCTTCCTCTGCAGTCAGAGAGAGAGACAAACCTTGCTAGAGAGTGATTCAGTCCCGAGTCACTGCGTTCCCTGTCTGAAGGGGTTGTTCCTCTCCTTCAAGTATCACAGAATATAAACGGATTAGCCCACGTCAGGCTGGTGTTAACTTTTGTGAGTAAAGTGTGTAAATGGGACGCCCTTGGTGTTGAAGGACTGTAGAGGCAGCCGTCCTGGGCTGCCTTGTTTGGGAATCTTTGTGGCATTCACTTCAGTGAAGGGACTTCAGATTCCCTTAACAGAAATCACAACTATTTTCTTATTACAGTTTATATTATCAGTACAACTTCCAGGCCCTCCCAGGTCTCTGTAAGTGCAGGAGAACGCTAATTTTCACACTGCTCATTGCTTTGGCTTTTCTCCCTGCCCTAATAGATACTCACGAGATCAACATTTAACTTGCGTTTTCCATAAACCAGATACATGCTTGGTCACCAGACCGTGGATTCAGTGCCTCCTCCTTCTTTCCTTGGTGTCTCTGAGCAATTCAGCAGCATCAGGATTTAATTTCTAGTAACACAGAAGATGCTTAGGTGCTTGTGGTGCTGAGTAGCCACTGGTGAGGCATTTAGGATCTTGATGGTAAATGAGGCTTAGTCAAGCACATGAGTCCCTTAACTACCAATATGACCTTTATCCTGACTTCTTAAGGTGCTATTTTGAAAAATGATTTACTCATATATTTTTAAAAATCATGCTATGGTATATTAATGCAATAAATCTAACTTAGTAGTATTAGATTTTTGAGAAGTGCCATGTGACACAAAGTGGGTAGCTTATCGTTAAGACAAGTCACATTTATTTTTTAAAAATAGAGTAGGGGGAGTTAATTTAACTAGCTAACCTTATACCGCGTTGTTTGCCCTTCCACAGCCAGTAGAAATGTTGAGTGGACTTTGGCAAATCTCGGCGATACTGCCAGCTGATCTCGCTACGCACGTTCCTAGCATGATTATAGGCTTCAAGCTTGAAATTAAAAACAATACTGCTGTGGCATGTCTCTGCCTAGAAATGCATTAGCCCTAGGTTTATACATCTCATTTGTGTGCACGTTTTCATATGTATACATTGTGTGTGTGTGCATGGTTATGTATATAGAATCAAATGATCTGGGACTAATTTCTTATCTTGTTGCTTCTGGGTTAGTAAAAAAGAAAGTTTTACAAGTTCCGTTTCTAAAACTTGGATTACAGCTGATCAGTGAACTTTACTAAATGAAGTTATTAACCAATGAAATAGACTTTCAGAGGATACCCATGGAGAGTTTTGTCAGGTAAAGAAGAAATACTTCAATTTTATATCAACTGCGATAACAGCTTAGAGAGAGTAAAATTTCCTATAGATGTCGTGATGTCGGTAGGTTCTTTTTTTATTAAACAGCAGAATTAAATGTACAATTCCAAAACAACTACAAGATTAAATTATACAGCTAGCTGAGACAGAAATGTTAACCTGACTGTACTGTAAGAGATGTTGGAAAAAAAGCATTGCTGGTTATCTGAGGAGACTAGTGTAACAGTGCTGTATTTAAGGGTAATAACATTGAGGTCATAGTCAAATGTTTTAGATATGCAGTAGAAAATCAGACCAAAGGCGGTATTATGGACATAAATGATGAAGAATATCAGAACTGAAAAGGGTAATGTTAGCTATCAGAAAAAGAATGGTTGTGGCGTGAATGGATTTCCTATTAAAGACTAAATCCTGTAGAACTGATGTGAAAGTCAACTCTACCTACAGAGGACAAGTCCGCATTTATGCGGTCTATATTTGAATAGTTGTAAAGAGTTTAATAACTTCCTTTTCAGAAGATGTCCGTTCCATATTACAACCGTATAAGTCCAGTAAGGATTCATTGCTCTAGGTAAAGTGCCTACGGAATGATAGCTTGAGGAAGAAAAAAGGTTCATCGCACCTGTTTGTATGCTTGGGAGGAGACGTTATTTTTCTGTGGGGTCAATCACAGGGTTTTGTACAGTTCTTCCTCACGATGATAACTCTTTGCTTTTGTGGCCTGTGTACTTTTCAGTGGATGAATACAAGTTGGTGTTTTGGGTTTTTTTTGTTTGTTTGTTTTGTTTTTTTCCTTTGGGTCATTATTTTCAGTATCACGTTATACATGATGATTCAACTTGCTGTGTCATTTCCTGGGGCCAGGTATCTGAGCCAGCTGCAAGTTTTCAGAAATCTCCTTTTGCTCCTTTACTCATTGACAGGAACTGACAGTTGCATCTTTTCCCTGATGAGTCATTGAGTTTACACAGCCAAGAGTCTGCCAAAAAGATGCTGGATTGTTTTGGTTTGTTTTTGATGGGTGCATTAAAAAGTAAGAGGAAGTAGGTGCAAAGGGCCTGATTCTCTAGCTGCTAGCTGCGTAGAAACCAAATAAAATGCACCAGCACTGCTACCATTTTGTGGACTATTAAAGTTAGAATGGGTCGAGCACTTAAGTCTACTTAAGTGGTTATAACCTGCTACAGTCATGTAAGTACTGACAATGTGATTTTTATTTGAACTGTTAATAAATCAAGCCTGGACCACGGGATCATACGTTATTTTCAGTAGGTAGGGGTGAAACATTCCAACCAAATGTTTTGCACAAATGATGAAGGTCAGATAAATACAAATTTTCCTTGGCTTGCCCTAAATCCCTAAGTTTTTGTGTTCATTTTTCTAGCCCTCCCGCCAGTCTGAAACACAGTGTTTAGATAATGCCCAAATAGAAAACACATAAGGTAAATGCCATTTGAGCGTGGAGAATGGTTGTATCTGACAAAGGCTGGATTTCAGCAAGAGCTTATTCGCTGATCAACTTAATGCTTATATGATTTTTTTCCAAATGTCATTGTTAATTCAGAAGTGACTGAAATCAGATAAAAGTAGGTTAGGTACTGTTATAATATATTATATCTATACACACTGTAATTATGTATGGTGCATATTGCATACTTTATTTAGATAACCTGATTATTCTGTTTGTTGGTCATTAATAAATGACTTCCCTCCCACTGAATTTCTAGATTAAAAAATGCTCATATTTAGAGAGAGAAAAAGGAGCATTGCAGTGCTCTTATCATTGTCAATGATTTGTCTCGTTTGCCTATTTTACATTTTTAAAGATTCTTATCTGCAATTTTCAGATATGTTGATTTAGCATTGTGAGGAACCTTTTTCTCACTTGAATATAGACCACATTCATGTGTACACATCTGCCACCAAGAATGTCTTTAAAAGATTGCTTTAGAAACACCTGGTCAATCATGTACTTTGCAAGTGTACTTTGTAAGCAGTATTTACTGTTTACGATGCATGAAAAGGAATACGATCTGCTCTTTTCTTAGCTATTGCTGCTTTAAAAAAACAGCCAAGCCCATGAGGCTGTGACCTTCTCATCACCTCACCTAATTTTCTTAGAATTTACAGTCGGATCCCCTAAGATATTAATTGCAATTATAGCAGGAAAGTTTTAAAAAACGAAAGAATGCCTTGAGGAATGTAACCGACAACAGATTTGCTGAAAGAGGCATCTATCTAAGTTTGTCTTAAACTGCAGACTGTATGTCAGTTTTCTCTTTTGTTTTAAGGGTTGGGGTTTTTTTCAGTCAGGGACACTTACGTACCATAAATAATTGATATCTTTATAAAAGTTTTATTTCAAAGACAGGCTTTGTAAACCTAGTGGGAAAACGAAATCAATTTTATTTTGTCCTGACATAGTACATAATCTTCAGTGAGAAATAAACTCAGTCCTTATTTTGACGACTAAAAGCTTAACTTCTAATATTTAAGGAAATAACAGTCAGAGGTGGAGTGATCTCTGGGGCGCAAGCCTTTCTAGTTACTAGGCATTTGTCTCTGTTGCATACTGAAAATTAGAATCTGTTGAAATGTTTACTATAATCTATTAAATCATGTCAGTAAGAATAATAGAAGAGTCAAACCAGCTGACTAAGCTTAAAACTATAAGTAAATATCATTCCCTGAAAACAAATGGTATTGGAATTTACACTGACACTACATCAATAGGCTGATGGCAAAAGCGAAACATGCAGAGCATTGCTAAATTGTTCTGTTTCATAATGAACATTTGTAAAAGCACATTCATGTGCTAAAATGATAAATATTCATTTTAATCCCAGGTGGATATGCTGATAATGACGGTTTATTTTGCAGAATGGTGTAACTGATGTAGCCTAATATTTGGAGAAGAGATTTAATCTGTGTATAATTATGTAGTGGAGTTTCCTAGGAATGCGTTTAACTTATTTTGGCCACGTATAATTATACTGCAGAACGAGTAGAGAACCCTGACGGTTTTTGAGGATTGGAAGATTTCAGAAAGTCACTGGGATTTCATGGTGTTTATGGCAGGGGGGGATAGTGGTGACACATCACATTCACTGAGTCAACTTCTTCCGGAATTGTACTGTAGTACAAAACTGGCGTGCAAGTTCAGCATAAGCAAATTGTTCAGTTTAGAGCTTAGTTTTCTGGCTGCAAGAAGCCGCTCTGCTCCACACCCACATAATTTGTCATGTGTAACCATTCACTGTTTTCCTACTCAAGTTCCTTCTCTTCCTTTCTCCCACATGGTGAGGGATGATGCCATCCTTCTTAAAGAGCCATATGTTTCATTCAGGTTCCTAGATATAGATTAGATGTTCTTTCAGTTTAAATCTTCTCTGAATTCAGAGGAATTATGCTGATTAAGTCTTGTTGATATCTGGCCCAATTGCTTTACATCTTGCAGTTTTGTCTTAACTAGACAAATAATCTTCTTGTTAGTTAACTGAATTTAGAGGAGTTTGCTGATGTTCATCAGGACAGAAAGCTGTATTTGTGATGATATATTTTGTGATTTATACGTTTTCACATATGAAAGAAATATTACCATGTCATGATGGAAATAATATTTTATCTAACATTAGCTGCAGAAAAAGCCACGATTCTTTTAATATAATAGCACAGCTGCAGAGTGTGGGCATGCTGACGTGGAAAGGTGATTTTACTTCTTCTAGAATGGCCTGTCTATCCCCACTTAGAATTATATTGCATATACGTGTGTGAAACCTTCCAAAGAGTGCTTATCAAATTTTGGGTCTCCCAAAGGTGCGTCAAAGGGAAGAATAAGAAAAACAATTGACCGTGGATCTTCCCTTAGTATTAACAAGATTCTCAGGACTGGGTTTAAAGAAGTGTAAAAGTGAAGATAGATTCCATTTTGTGGAAGAATATGAGTGTCCTCGAATAATTGAAGTGATTCATGATTAGACCGCTGTATTCACCAATTTACCTTTTTTCACTTGAATTGCACTTCGTTGGTCTAAATGACACAAGTGTACTATGTGGAAATTGAGATCACCAGAACAGGTGGACTAATCCGAGGGTTTGTTGGCTATCCCACAGGTGCAGAGTTGAATTTTACTGTCTTCAAATACGTGGGCACTGTTCTTGGACACAATGCTAAGTGTCAAAGCTTGATATCAGAGCTAATATTGTCCAGAATTTAAAACCTTTGAGGATCTGGTAGTCAATAGATCTGATAGGTCCGTCTTGTATCTTGACTCGTGTTTCCTTTTTTAAAATAATCTTCCAACAGTTCCGAGGGTTTAATTTGTTTTGTGACTCACTGTGCTAAGTTGTTGGCTTTTTGTCTCCTCCTCCCTGCCTGGTGTGTCATAAAATATAATACGAAGGAAAATATAAGTGCATGCACAGTTTATATAAAATTTAATTTTAAAATTTGGGAAGTGTTCTAGGTTATGCAAATTGGTATGTATCAGTATTTACAAGACAACAGACTGAAACCTGGGCCAACTGAATACCCATGGGGCAGCATCGTTGGCTGCTTGGGACCGATAGCCTTTAAATGCTCGAGACAAACTGGATTTGGGGGAGGGTGGTGGTGGTGGTGTTACTTTAAAGCGATCCCTAAGATAGTGTTAGCACTTGCAGGTAATTTTTTTTTAAATGCAGGGTTTAACTTTAAACAAAAGCATGACATTTCGATGGCAAAAGAGACCATCAAGTCTAACACACTTTTTGTGATGCTTAAAGAGGGATGGAAGCGATGACCGTACTGAAACTACCTGATTACTTTTAGCAGGAGGAAATTTCTCCTTGACCTTTGTTCATCAGCAAATTAAAATGGGAGTATTCTCTGAAGCTTGTCAGGCTGATTACACATAATGTTGTTACTACTGCTGAGGTGAGCCAGCTCTTCTAGAGTGATGTATACCTTGTTTAAAATCACCCATCCATAGCTGGAGTGGTAACAAAAAACCTATAGTTTTTTCTATATAAAACTTAATGCAGGAGATTTTATTTACATTGCATGTAACAACCAGAACGCTAGTATTTATCAGGTATTCCAGCACTGGCTAGATTTAATCCATATAACAGTAGGTTCTTTCATTCAATTTGATAGAAAAATGTGAACCAAACCCTCCATGTAAATAATGCTAAATTCTGGAACGTTCTAAATCTTGGCGTATAGATTTTCCTGTAAACCCATGAGGAGTTTGACTACGTGACCTCTGAGATAATTGATTTTTGATAGCATTAGTTACCCATACCAAGGATAACCAGACTACTTATAAGTGCTCTTTAGCTGCTAGTGGGTACTCATAGCTGAGTCCTGGCATTATCTCCTTACACTGACTTTACCCCGTGTCTCTTACAGTCGTTCTCAGAGGCGCTTCTTGTTCCCCCAACTAGATCTGCAGTTTTTCCTTTCCCCTGGTAGATGAATGTAATTGAAATGGTCTGAAACCACAGTTTCTTGTAATAAAGTTCATCCACAAATTTAAAGAAAAAAGCAAAATTTATAAAGGGAATAAAATACTGTACTGACAGCTGAGCTTTTTATCTACCAGCTACGGAACGCATTAGAAAGACTGTAGTTTTTATTTTACCATCCTGGGAAAACTTAGCATTTTTTTGTATGGGGGGTGAGGGGCTGGGGGGGAGGGAGGTGTGGTGTGGAGTCTCTCTCCTCTTTCCTCTAAAAGAGAACTTCTACTGTAACGTTAAACTGTTGACCTAGCAATTGTGCTGCAGATCTTCACTGAAAGTGTTGGGTGCGACAGTGCAGACCAAAACATCTCAGTTCTTACTTTGCAGCAACAAGGAGAAATTGGAGACGTTTTGTGTTTCATTAGAGATGCGAACTCAAAGGACTCTATACTTTTTAATTTGCAACATTCTGTCAAAGCTGAATATAATTATTGCTGAAACCTCAATATAATGTTAAGATTCTTTGCCTGAAGTCTTGTGTTGATGAAAGAGACATTTCATTCACTTTCATCTCTTCTAGGTATCCAAAGTATCATTTAATATAGAATAATTTTCTTTTTTCATAAATCTATCATATTTCGTGACCTGTCTATTGCTAAAATAGAGAGGACTGATATTAGATAGCATAATTAATTTGCTTTACTGAGTTTCTTTGCTGACGTGTGTATTCAAAATCCATTAAAGGAGCGTTAAGATTCCTGCTTAACTTAAAGGTCTCAGATCCGATAATAAAATAGTACTGATGTGTTGCAGAGTTGAAGTTCTTTTTTCCCCCCGCTCCTTACAACCAGAGGTATGGCAAGGAGGAAAACAAACAAACAAAAAATTAAACTAAACTGAAGTTGTAGAAGGCATGGATGTTTCAATTCACTGATGAGTCTTCCTCAAAATGACAAATTTAAATGAAAAAGTATGTTGTTTTAGAATTAACTGTAATGTTTGCTTTTTTTCTTGAAATGGGGTATGAGAGTTGAATCTGTATTTCATTCAACCTAAAACAATATGTATCGGATTTATTTCATTGTGGATTTTATAGAAACTCTAAAATGTATAGTTGCATTCCAAATAAAAATTACCATTTTGAAAAGGATAGCATATTTTGATTTATCCATTAATTCATAACTAGGTTTGATTCCTCTTAGCGTATTTGTCAGTTCTAGTTTATCCTGTAAGGAGGTTTAAGTGGGGGGAAATTGTGGAGCGAAATAAATTTTACAAAGTTAAAATAGATCTGAATCATCCCTCCCTCAAATTATTGGGTGTCACAAAACTGAATACTTTCAAAGTTTTGCTTAGTTTCTTGCATGGAATATCTCTTAAATAAGAAAAATCTCACCCTATGTGCCATCATTCATGTTAAATACATCCTTTCTGTCTCCTGTTCTTTCGCAGTGTTTCAGTCTGATAATTTGCATACTGAGATGCAGCACATCATTTTGACATATAAAACATCTGCTTGTCTACGCTAGGAGAAATCAAGTTGTTTATAGGGGAACAGGGGGACACACTCCAATTTGGAATCTATGAAGAGTGTTGGAATTAATTCAGTTTGGATGAACCAAGACTGTTTTCAAATGCATTGAGCAATGTTTTGAGAAGATCTCATGCTTTTATTTTCTGTGTTAGACAGGGCTATGAAGAACTGGAAAGACAGCTGAAAGAAGTCTTTAAGGAAAGGAGCAATATCCTTCGTCAACTGTCGAGGACTTCTAAAGAACTTGAGGGAATTAAAGTAAACCTCCAGGTTAGGTTATGTCTCGGTTTCTG
>WAAD01043404.1:4687-16981 GCA_013389945.1 Fregata magnificens | reverse complement strand
GGTATACCCTAAAATGGCAAATTAGCTGAGTAAATGCCTTGAAACACCAACAGTTACTGGAAGGGGGTGGAGGGGTCACAACATTTTTTTTAATACTGTAAATCCCAGTTTCTTACAACCACTGTGTGCAACAGTATGTCAGCTCAGTCTTATTCTCAAACAATAAAATCAGAACAAAAGAAAAGGTTTTTAAACTTTTTGCATTTTTATATTTCCATTATATGGATCTACAGTATATGAAACTGTAATCTTCTTAATAAGGTCAAACCACATTATCATAATAGCTGCTATGCACCCTCTCGATTGCATGTATAATCCAGTGTTCCCTTGGGTTTGTTTTCCCTGCAGCTTCAGTTTAAAAGATGGATTACATTCCAGATCCCCGATTTCATGCCAGGGTTTTAAAACTGTTCAATTCATCTGATCCTGTTAATAAGGTTAATTTTTAAAGTAAAAGTAATTGTAGCCATAAGAACAGCTGTATAGGGTCAGACTAAAAATCCACTTTATCCAAATCGCATCTCTGATTTTGGCCCTGAGAATGTGCCCAGGAAAGAGTAGAGAACAGGGCACTGTACTACTACTTGCAGAATATTTTTCCAGCTTCCAACAATTTTTAGCTCAATGACTTTCTCAGGAAGCCTTATTTTGTCTTATTTAATAGTCTTCATTGTATTTTCTCCCATGAATTTGCCCAAAATCTTTTAGCATCTACAAGATGCTATAGCAAGAAGTTTCACAGCTTAATTACAGACTCGTAGAAAAACAATTTCATCCTGGTTTTTCTGGCACCTATTTGCTAGTCTCATTTCATGTCTCCCTAGTTCTTACACTGGAAGAAACAGTAGTCATTTGCTATGTTGTTCACGATGTTACAGACTTCTCTCATATTTCCTCATCTCCATCTTTTTCCCAGCCTGATGAAAACATACTTTATTAGTCATTTCTCACACAGAAAGTGTCTCATATTTTTATTAGCCATGTTTTGAGATCTGGGAATGAGAACTATTCACACTATTGAAGATGCGAGTAACCATGCCATAAGGAGGTTCTTCATTCCTTTCCTAGCAGCTCACTGCTACTGAGCTGACATTTTTCCATTGAATTATTCTATATATAAAAAATGTCTTCCGGCACTGATGGAGTTAAGTGAAAAGGCTTTACACTGCAGCTAATTATTCACTCATTTCATTAGTCAGTCCTTTTTTAGCATCTGGGTGACTATTATCTGCTCCTGGCATTTTTTTTTACTGTTACCTTATCTACAGAAGAGGTTTGTTTCACAACCTCTTCTACTGATATTTCCATCCGAGACTGATACTTTGATGAGCTCACCATAGGAATGAAGCTAGTATCTATTCTGATCAATGCCTTACTTCGGATTCCAGAAGCAAACTTACTGAATAATTTTCTGTTGCATTCATACAGTGGCTGACAATTACAAGACTACAGGAAAGCCACACAGTAATTCCACTGAAGAACCAATTTCCAAACACAATATGAAGAAACTAGGCTCCTTCTCTCTTACTTATAACAAATTTTATCCATTATTTTTGCAATCAAGCTTCCACAGTGAGCAAGAATTCTGACAGGAAGTGATTTATAAGACACAAACCCCTGTGTTTCAGAAGCTGTCCTTTTCTAATCAATTGCTTACAGTATAGAGAGAAGAATCTCTGGCAGTATGTGATGGTAGAGGGCAATGAAACCTTGTTTCCTCCCATATAGATGTGCTTCCCCCTCGGACTTCACTGACCATTTAGCTAAGGATTGAGAGCACTTGCCAAAAGCTTCAGGTTTCTACTTTTATTCACTGGAACAGAAGCAGAGAGATCTGTTCACTCAACATTAGAATTTTTAAGGAATTGGGGGAAAAATAATTAAAATTTAGGAGGAAAGTAGAAATATCACTTATCAAAACTGTATTCTAATACTTTTTCAGCTGCATGTAAAAAGTATAACTGGATTTATTTAATGAAAAATATACATACTTTATTTTTCAGTCATTGTAAGTATAGCAAAGCATTAGTGAATTAACTGCATTGCACTTCAAAATACAAGATTTATGAATAACTTCCTAAAATGTGAATAGCAAAGGGAATGAATTGCTGAAAATTGAAATCATTGATCTGTATGTCTGGGTTGTTCCAACTGATGTCTAATTACTGAAGGTCATGATTGACATTGTTTTCTTCAAGATAAGGTGTACTGAGATAATTAGCCCTAGAGGAGCCTTAACGAAGGGCGGGAAGACATAATTCTCTGAAACAAGGGAGGGAGGAAGGACATAAGCCTCCCAAACAACTGATATGTACATACCAGTAGGCTTCCAAAACAATTGATATGTGTCTATGAGGGTACATACCAGTCCAGTAAATCAGCACATGACCTAAACCGGTGCTCTGAGGCTGAACTATCTCATTATAATATGAAAACCACACCTCCTGACTAGAAAAAGCCCCCTACTCAGATAAGGCCCTTACTCTCTGGGCATGCGTAATAAATTTAAGAAGAGCTGTAGCTTTAAGTTGAAGCGAGANAAATATGCTTACAATAAATATAAAGTAGTCACTATAAAAATGGACCTTGACTAATTGTACAAAGATTAGATGGTTGCTTGGCTGTACAGATTCTAGCCCTAAAAGGGAAACCAGCCCACTTGAAGAGATACTAATACACTTAATATAAATGCAGTACTTTAAAATTACCATATGTGCACATTCTTAGACTCAAGAGAAAGTTTCAGGCAGTATAGAAAGCTAAAAATAGCTGGCAACGTTCTTCCCTACATGCTCTCAAAACAGGCAGCACAAGGGTATGTGTGGTACACGTGATACTGCTGATTAAAAATGTTCACATTTCCTCCTCCCTAAAATTTGTACAGAACACCCTGAACGAGAATTGTTACTGGACAGGCCACGTTTTTTCTCTTTGGCATAGAATTATTAATAGTACTATGTGAATCAGCCAATCAAACATTCATTAGAAAATGTAGTTGAGTGAAAATGGATTTACAGTTTACTTACAGCTATAGCATGTAAGTCAACAGTGACTAAATTCATAAAATAAAAACAAAAGATCAACATCTTATGGTTGGTAAAACAGAAGTTACAAACTACCAATAAAAATTATCTACCAAATAAGTAATATTTTCAAGAAGAAAGGTTCTGTGTTCTAGTTACTACTGCAAATCCATACTGTTTCTCCACAGAAAATATGCACAGATTATTTATATGGTTATTTCTCCTCTATCCAGGTTTTTCATTAATCTTTCTCTATAAAGGGTATCCAAATAAGGAAACTAAGCTATTATTTTAAAAAACTCTATCTTACAGTTAAAAAAGATTCTGATTTCCAAGTTATATGAACTCTATTTTACCTGTAATCAAAAAACAATGATACGAAAAATATTGTAGCAATTTGCAAGTTTACACAATTCAAAAGCAATGCTTTAGCAAACAACATTCCCTAAACTTTTCCACATTGTTTCCCAATTCACAGATTTCTGAAGTGATTCCAAAATAAAGTCAGCATTATCATTCACATTTTTAAAGAAGAAACAAAGAGACAAAGTAGCCAAATTGCTTACAAGATGTGAGTGGAAAAACCCAACAATTTTCTCCAGCCCCAAAAAGGGCTTTTGCAGCAGCTTTTCTACCTACACTCTACATGTGTTAAGGCCACATCAGTCTAATCTTATGGCTGTGAAGCAGCAAGGTAACAAGTTGAGCAAATTTCACCCGGGACTAGGTTACAGCTTCTTACCATTTCTTCAATTATATATCAGGTATTTTTGTATTTTAAGAGAGTTCTATAGGAATTACAGATTTCATTATGATAGATAAGGAGTTCTGAGTTAAATGAATGGTGTTTTTACCATTATACCTTTGAATGTTGGTTATGAATCTAACCTCCTGACACAGGACATCACTGAGGTCATTGCAAAATGAGTGCTAAACTGGTGGCTCTTATTTTGGTTAAACTCAAATTTTGGTGCATATATTTCCAAAAGGAGCAATTCTTGTTCTACAGTTACAGCAAGTTTGGTATATGTTTCAAATATTACAACGGAAGAGTTTATATATTTAGCTAAGGAAGACAAAAGAAGACTCCATGTCCATGTACATACTCGGTTTCCTGGCAGCTGGCTCCCATTGTATTCCAAGGTTCTGAGCAAGACTTTGTGCTAGCTCCTGTGCCATGGCCAAAGGGAGGCCATACTGCATTTCAAGAGGAGTGCAATAAAAAAAAAGAAAAAAAAAAAAAGAAAATATAAGTTATTGTAATGAACACTACACCAGCTCATTCTGGCTTACCACATACCTACTACTTCAGTAATTCTGTACAGCCAATCACAATTCTGTGTGCATATAAGGAAAATAAACACGATGAAGTACGTAACGGAAAAAATTTTCCTGTCTTAACCTGAGGGAATCCCTGTCTGCTGGTTAACCTGCAGAAAGGAGTCTGTTTGATATATACGTAATGTAGTTTTGAATAGTATNGGGGGGGGGGGGGGGGGAATCAATACACAGGGACCACAGGGACCAAATTTTTCTAGTTTTAATGTAAAAAAAAAATCAGTAAGAATTACATGTCATCAGCACCTCAGAAGATCAAGCTTCTTATAGTGACAAGACCCAAAAGGATATTCAGTGCTATATTTCAAATACTCCTGTCTGAGATTTTTGGGTATAAATTTCTGTCAAATATACTAAGAGCCAATTTAAGATCTTAAGAGAATAATGCAGACAGAAGGAATGCTTTTTAAAAAGAAAAGCATGGTGAGCCGTAATTTAATGATGATAGAAGGCGGCTGGCTGTGAGAATCCTAACTTTTTAGTATGTAAGTTATCTTTAAAACCCTGAACACTGAAACATATAAACTCTGAGGTTATAGTGTACAGTTTCTATTTTATTTCACTTTAGTCGTGAAAAAAAAATTACCTCATTCACTCCTACTCCTCTGGTCACAGAGCAAACCCCTCCAAAGTAACTTAAGCTGCTCCTTTTGTAATGAAATGTCACATTCCTTATAAACAAATAAAAATAAAGCAAATATAACACATTGACATTGGGCACCAAGAACTTATTGAAAGATCACACTTTCACACATACTA
Organism: Fregata magnificens; assembly: GCA_013389945.1. NCBI lineage: Eukaryota > Metazoa > Chordata > Aves > Suliformes > Fregatidae > Fregata > Fregata magnificens. The sequence goes on along the minus strand of WAAD01043404.1, from coordinate 11,861 downwards.
TGATACGTTGCATGCACATTAATCCTCATCTAGCATCAAAAGCACCTGCAAGTTTACAAACAGAACACCAACATCGAAAGAGTCAATTAGATACAACCTTCGAGAAAAGTACTATTTTTATCTTGTAGAGTCAGAATCAGTCCCAAGCCACAAACAAACCAAGCAGAGAAAGGTAGACTACCAGACTCCTAAGAAAATACAATGATAACATTTCTTTTAAAAAGATAACAATATATTCCAATTTATAATCTGTCAGGAAGGAATTCTGTACTGAAATGTATCATTGTTGCAAATTTTTTAAATTATGCTCTTAATCCAAACCAGTTCAAGTTTTAGTTTCAACTCCAAATGAAAAGACTGAGAAGTACACCTAAAGGGAAAGTAATTTAATACTTCTCTTTAACCCTGCCTCCTTTCATTTATTGTTAATAAGCCCCAAATAATTTGGTTAAGTTAATGTAATCTGGAAGATATAAATTATTCTATAAAATCTCTACAAATTATTATGAATGATATCTATTTTAACTTCATAGACATAATAATAAGTCTACACAGCCTTGAGCATGCATAGCAAATAACCCTAATCTTTGAAAATTAAATCCTTTTACAATAGCAGAATCAATGTCCCTTTTGTTTTTTTAAATGACAGGATACTCCAGACAGGTATATATTTATTTTTTCAGAACATTCTGACAGCCATCAGAACTTTCAAACTGCAGCTTAACTATACTAAATGCTTAAAGCTAGATGCTTTACAATAGACAGAACCACAATAAGGGCTGAGGTTGACGGGCACTTCTGGAAATGGTCTAGTTCAACCCCTTGCTCCAAGGAGGCTCAGCTGGAGCAGGCTGCTCAGGGCCATGTTCCGTTGGCTTTTGAGTATCTCCAAGCATGGACACTCCACAGGCTCTCTGGGCAACCTGTTCCAGCATCTGACCACCTTCAGAGTGAAAGGTTTTTTTCCCTATGTTTAAATGGCATTTCCTGTATTTCAGTTTGTATTTGGTAGCCTTCACTGTGCACCACTGAGAAGAGCCTGGCAAACTCTTCAGCAAGTGACACAATACATGCATAAAAGTTATTAAGAGTGCACATCATCAGCACTTTGCATATGTTATGAAAAATTCAATTAGCATTGTGTTGCAATGCCTGTATTAAGGCAGTACAGCTATGACAGAGGCTGGAGGAAATTCTTCATCCCCTATTTTTATCTTCCTCTGCAGAAGATGAATGATAGGAGAATCACATGGAAGACTTTTGTCCCTCCATCCTCATTGTATGTCATGCTGCTGGAGGAAGGCTTAAGATCTTTATGCTGCACAGGGGAACACACTCTTCCTCCTCTTTGCCTACAATGCTGTGAAGTAAAAAAATACCGTTGCTCAAGGTTGATGTTGCACCTAATGATGCAAGTGGAATTTCCCCTCAAAATGCATTGTGTCTCAGAAAGCAATTCATTACAGCTCTAAAGGAGACCTTCCATTAACAAATCATCACTGCAGCTACATGTGTGAATAAATATAGTAACTGGAATGCTCTTGTGGCAACACATAATACTGTCAGCTCTGCCCTCTCCTGCTCTTTACTGGGAAAGCTGTACATTACACACCTTATTAGAAAAACTAGGTGTCCTTAAGGGCTCATCAGAAGACACTTCAAATATGTGACACTGTCTACAGGTTGCAAAGACATTAACATTTCATTATAGATATATATCAACATGACCATGGTACATACTACACCTATTAAAAATAGACTTAACGTGTTAAAAAATAGATTGAGCTTCCTAAGGAAGGCAAATGTTGATTGATGTAGTGACTACCAAGCAAAAAAGGAAGCGAGAAGAGGCAGGTAGACAAAAGCAGTAGACAGAAAAGTATATAAAACTGTAATAGTCTAAACCAATGTACAATGGTACATACGAGAGCAGGTGCACAGCATCAGCATGCTGTTTGATGTAGTGCTGTCGATATTTGGAGAAATCATGAAGCATCTGCAGAGGGTCAGGGTGAATATTAATACGATCTCTGTCTGTCCAAGTTTCCACAGCCACAAGAACCACCCTGGTGTTCAGCTGTTCCTTGTATATCTGAGGGCAGAGACAGGACAGGCACAGGAGTAGAACACTGGGTCAAACATGCACAGTTAGCCAGTAAGAGTAAAGTGGAAGGACAAGAGGGATAAAGCAGGAGGGAAACATGGGGAAACAGTTAGCTGGTAATGCCTTGGATTTCCTAAAAGTTAATATTCTGATCAACTTAAATTTTATGTGTTAGAGGACAAAAAAACCTTGCTGCTCTTTTTTTGAGTTACTCCCTTTTCTTTAAAATTCTCGTGTCAAATAATTTCACCACTGAGTTTTGCAGAAAACCTGTATAAAAATCAGCAAAGAAGAAATGTAAAGGTACACTGGGTGATCTCAAAGAAAAAGAAAAGAAAGATCTCAAAGACAAAGAATAGCCAAAGCCAATTCTTAAGTCAAGATTAAATAATTTCTCACTTCTCCAATATATCCAAAATTTAATTCACATAATACTTGATTTTCATTTATAGTATGATCACTTAATGCTACTCAAATAATGTAAGAATTAAGCAAGCATATTAATTTTTCTATTAATTTTAATGTCACTGTAGCAGTAGACAAGGAAACGGGAATCAGGCCCTAGTAATTACAAAACAGCTTTAAAATACCCATTTTAACTTTGTGCATGATACTTGGTTCTGAAATAAAATTGCTACTCTCTTTAGGTTCAGGTCATGAAATGCCAAATTTTATTAACTAAGGTTGTTCAGAAATTGCAGATCTACAAAAGATGCATTCCTTATCCGCAACAGTCTGTCCATCAAAAGTCTTACATGGGACATGAAGAACACTTACTGATCATACTTAGTTATGATCTAAAAGCACTGGATAATTAATACGTTGGCTGCCTAATGCATAAAATACACAAAGGGCAAGTTATTTTGTCACTTCCATGAGGCACCATATTAAATATAAGCTTTTATTATCTTTTTGCCAAATTATACCTACAATACACAACATGAATTGCAAATATCCTCCTGCAGTTACGATAGATATTGATACTGAATAAACTAGCACTGACTAGCATGCCAGTCTTTTGTATCAAGGCAGAATTATCCTTATAAAAAAGTCAATGTTATAATACTCAATACTTAGGAAAAAAGGCAGTAAGTATAAGAGCAAGAGAGAGCAACCAGCTAAGCTCAGTTTTGTCCAAGAACTTTGAAGGAAAAAAGAATATTAATATGCTTCAATCTGAGGGAGACAGGCTGAGGACATACACAGAAAATGGTTAACAACAGGAGAAAAGTCAATAAAATTAAACCCCAGAAATTACATATGGGTAGATCAATAAAGACTTTACTTGTGTTTGCTGAGAAGAAAACTGTGTTTCCTGAAGCAAACGGGAAGGAAAGAATGGGAGGGGGGGCAGAGAACCTGGAAGCCTCTGAAAGCCAATATCCTTTTCCCAAAAATACATCAGTAAGAAATACAGCCCATTCCCTATGAACACAAGGGAATAACAAGGCAGAAATTCCTGCTCCTTTTCCTGCTTTGTTTAAAGAAAAGGCCATTAAAATGTCATTTTGCAAGATCTCTATGAAGGGACTGAATTCTACACTGGAGATAAGCTGAATGTTTCTATATATACACATACATACAGCAAATAAAAATGGAAAAAAAGAAGGAATAGTCAGAGAAAGGAAAGATAGATTAAATAGCTTCTGTTAAAATGCAGAAGAAATACAAAGAAATAATGATCAGATGAGAAAAAAGAAATTAAGATGCCACCCTTTCTTTGGGAATGTCCAATATAAATTGCAGAAATACTATTTCAATTATTTATATTTTTATCTGCTCTAGTAACTTTTCTTCAGACTACTGGCATTTTCAGACCATTACACAAAAGTATTCCAAAACACTTCCAGTATTTCATGTATTATAAATATAATCACCTAAAGTTTCAATATACATACAGTATACACAATACTTTATATGTAAGATACTAAGAACAAATACTGTATTGCTTCCTCTGAACTAAACAAACCGTTGACAATGTTTTGCACTGAATCATATCACACAGTTCTATTGGTATCAATAATGTCACATGGAAAGGGGACTTAAGAGTCAGAATTTTGCTAGCTTCTGTATTCATCACTACTAGAGAATCTATCCTGTTTTCACTACAAACACAGCTCTGAAATGTGTGTGGTCACTACATGTATATCAAAAAGAAAAAAATAAAATTTTACCACAAACCCTACTTTTAGTTTATAAGCTCTATGTGAAATTGTTCTAAATTTAGTCACAGATACAAGTATGTTATCTGTGTCAGCGCCACCCATTTATAACGTACTATAAGGAGATTTTGTTTGGTTTTAAGCTATAAATACAGTTTTATAAAGGAGAATTTTTATTCACACTCTCTTTTTCTCCCAATAGATACGTGTATCCTTTGTGAACTATACTCACAGTTTCAACCACTTGTGGTTAGATTTGTTTCACAAATCTAAACTTGATTAAATCTCATTCTTAAGCAGTGACAGATACTGAAAGCGCCTTCAAGTTTTAAATCCCCCCTGCCAAGGGCGAAGTCTGGCAGTTGCAAGCTTTGAGAAAAATGCCAAGGATTATTTGGTGGTTTCTTACATACTCACCCCAGGCTATTCTTCTGCAGAGGAACTGGAAATGAGTTTTAAAATATAATTTTTCTAGCTGCTCATTTTTTTCTCCTGGTATCTGCTAATGTTAACTTTTTAAATACAGTGCTAAACTAACCAAGTCAGTGATACAGTTTTCAGAAGAAACATTGATACTTACAGCATCTACAAGGTTTACCACAGACTTCGCAAAATTGTTTGTGTATGCATTTGAAGAACGGTGTTTTTTGAACTAAAAGGAGAAGAAAAAGTAGAACAAGGTGAGAACTTAAATATTTATTACTAATTATTTTTAGAGCAAGAAAGGAAAATTAATATTTTAAGAAAGAGTAAGGGAAAAACTCAATAAGCTTTTCAGATCACAGCCTGTATCTCATATTCAAGAATCCCTGGAAGATAAAGTAAGCCATGTATGCTAGACAGCCTTTCACATCTATAAAAGGAGCATTTAGCCACAGGAATTATCCTATTTAGAATCAGAGTTCAAATGTTTGAGACAAAATTACAGGTAAATGTGAACATAAACATGAGGTCAAAGTTGAGAGGATGCTGTACCCGTTAAAACTGTGCTTAACCTGATGAGTTAAATATCAGACTGTACTAGCCACATTTCATGACTGTAATTATGAGACATGAAGATGAAGCATTTACCACTTGTCCTGTGTACAGCTCTTTGCAAAGGCATCCTTTCCCTACTATAGCACAGGACTTTTATGACAAGTAGCATTAGTTATGCCCAAGGCAAAAAGGAAGAGGGAGCGCATGGTAAAAGTAAATATGTGTTTGAATGTGGAAAGAGTTAAGCTGAATATCTTAAATTTTAACTTCAAATTTTTTCCATTTCTATTGAGTTAGATGAGCTCTATTAGAAGTTCTGCTTCCTAATTTCTGTGCATATCATTACAATTGTTTCATGTCTTTCCTCATCCTGCCCCACAAGCCCCCTCTGTTCCAAGTCAAATTTTCCAAAGAGGCTGCTATGGTATCTGAACATGAATCCATGACTTTCAAAAAAACCAAAACTGCATTACACAATATGATTTGCAGGCAGGAAAAATAAGTCTTCAAAATGCCACAGAAAAGGAACACAAAATTGCATAGAACAAAGAGGGTAAAAAGCCTTCATTTAAAAACTCTTCCTACTTTCAGCTACTGGTTAAAAGCAACAAATCTCATCACCTCATGAGCAAACATTATCAAGTTCCATGAAAACGTCAGCTATTCCCACTCCGAAACACAGTACCCAAAAAGACGCCTTGAAACAAGAGGGTCTGACTCTTCTCAGCATCCTGGCTTGTATTAGGAATAGTGTGACCAGCAGGAGTAGGGAAGTGATCGTGCCCCTGTACTCGGCTCTGGTGAGGCCGCACTTCGAATACTGCGTTCAGTTTTGGGCCCCTCAGTACAAGGACACTGAGGTGCTGGAGCGTGTCCAGAGAAGGGCAATGAAGCTGTTGAAGGGTCTAGAAAACAAGTCTTATGAGGAGTGCCTGAGAGAACTGGGACTGTTTAGCTTGGAGAAGAGGAGGCTGAGGGGAGACCTTATCGCTCTCTACAACTACCTGAAGGGAGGTTGTAGTGAAGCGGGTGTTGGACTCTTCTCCCAAGAAACTAATGATAGGACGAGAGGAAATGGCCTCAAGTTGCGTCAGGGGAGGTTTAGACTGGACATCAGGAAGAATTTCTTTACTGAAAGAGTGGCTAGGCATTGGAACAGGCTCCCCAGAGAGGGGGTGGAGTCGTCAACCCTGGAGGCGTTCAAAAAAGGTATAGGCGTGGCACTCCAGGGCCTAGTTTAGGAGTCATGGTGGTGTTAGTTGATGGTTGGACTTGATGATCTTAGAGGTCTTTTCCAACCTTAATGATTCTATGATTCTATGATTCTCTGAGCAACTGAGTAGCTACTCTCATCAAATAAGTTAGATGATTAACTACCTTCCCAAATTACAATTACAAAACAGACAAATCCCCCGTTTTCCAGAATTATGCTTGGTACAAACGTGAAAGTAAAACTGGAAGATATATATGCTTTTAAAATTAAGTAATCTGTTTCTCAAATTGAAAGTCAGAAGAGTGACACACATACACACACACTATATTATAACAAATTTTCCATCCCTTTAAATTCCAGTTATTTTTGCACAAGCAATCTAGTTGTATATGGACTAAATGCCATAGAGATAACAAAAAAATTCATCAAACTTAATGATGACACTCATTAATTCGACTACAGGAAGATAAATTTTTTACATATGCAGTTATTCACTGTTAAGTTACACTATGCTTCAGCACACCCACAGCAGGTTTTAATACCCAAAGATCCTACAACATAGGTTTGCAGAGACCCTCTCCTCTATAGCTATTCTCAACACAAAGCACTTTCAGCTACAGTGCTAGTAGGTGCTTAGGATGTACACTGAGAAGAGTATCCACATCACACGACTCTGTTTGCTCCCTAGGGAACCATGATACTAGAACAAAATAATGG
>WAAD01043398.1:1398-20763 GCA_013389945.1 Fregata magnificens | reverse complement strand
TAGTGGTGTTACCAAAGGCTATGCCTGCATGGCAAACTCAGTGACTTATCTTCAGAATGCCTTAATCTTTTTGTGATTTTACATAGAGAATCTTAAGTATTTCTTGAATTTCCTCATGAGCAATAAGAAGACTATTGTGCATAGTAAAGGTGAAGTTCAGTCAGAGGAACAGTGAGGAGGTCCTGGCAGGGGCATGAGCAGATAAAATTATCAGTGATGGTAGGAAGAACANGAGCAGATAAAATTATCAGTGATGGTAGGAAGAACACTTCAACCCACATTTTATTAGAGAACTATAAACTCTAAAATGATTGGTGCTGAACTGATGCTTCATTACCTGCATCTGACAGGAAAATTTAACTATACTAGCTGTGTGCTTGTGCTGAATTTCCTGAACAAGAACCGGATTCTGTATTTAAAAAATAAAGGCAAATAAACCCACTCCAACATTTCCTCTGGTGTCCCACAAAAGGCTTACAGTATATATGCATATCAATGTACATGGCTGTAGTCTTTCATGATACCTTGCTGTCAAGTCAGAATAGGTGGCATGTATTATGAAGTAATATATTTTTCTAATTATTTCCAGTAAGTCAGTTTTGCCCAGATGTTTAAAAGGTAGCAGTACACATTGATGTTTTTTCAGTGCAATATAATAAAATATTTGACCCTTTTAGAAATTGATATAAACTTGTTCTTCTCTACAAGGTACTTTTAAAGGTAATTTGTACAGCTAATACTTACTAACTATTCACATTTGTAAATGAAGGCATTCCTAAAACATTTTTTCAGTGCATAGGTTTTCTTGCGTTTTTGTTATCTTGATCAACACAAATGTACTTGCTAGTTTTTGTCTGTAGAACACTTAGCCCATGAGTTTGGAAAAATGTTTTAAAAAATGAACTTAATGCCTACTGTGAAGTCGAACATGGGTGTTTTCACAGCTGCTTTCATGATATATACACTGTATTTCAATGGATTGAATATTAATTTGGGAAAGAAAAATAAAAAATTATCCATGACTAACTTAAGCCTGGATTAATTAAAAAACTAATGGAACACATTAAACATCATAAATAGGTAGTATTTCAGATAAACAAGTTTTCCGTTATTAGAATAGCTCTGCAGTATCTGGGACAAGTGCCATATAGGGATATGGTGATCCAAACAAACTTCTAAAGGTAGCTAAGATATGATTCCTGAAACACAACCTATTTCCTAGTAATATTTCTCAAATATTTGGTTGTAAGAAATAAAGCAAGTTAGGCACATAATCTGGCAAACTGCCTTTTAAAAAATAGCCATATGATTGTATAAAATGCACCTAGTGCAAGCATTATCCAGATCCATACAGTAGTAATAATTTATTAAATGTTACTCATATGGTTCTGCACGTTGTACTGTCAGAATACATTGTTTGTTTGAATTTAATGGGTCCACTTCATTGATCCACTCACAGGGAAGAATTTTAGCCAAAGAAATTATGTATTTTACTTAATGCTGAAGTTTCCTAAATAAATATTTATGTATTTCTCTACATGACACAGAACATAAATATATTGAGAAGCTCATCAAAATTATGTCTTTGCAGGTCGTGTGTATGCTGTCTTGTCCAAAAGAGAAGGCAGAGTGTTACAAGAGGAGATGAAAGAGGGGACAGATGTGTTTATTATTAAGGCAGTCCTGCCAGTAGCAGAAAGCTTTGGTTTTGCTGATGAAATCAGGAAGAGAACTAGTGGCCTGGCCAGTCCGCAGCTGGTGTTCAGCCACTGGGAGGTAAAAATATCTATTCACTCCATCTGTTTTGGTGATCTATTTCCTGTAGATGTGGCAGACTGAAATAATAAGCGGAAAAGGTTAAGTTTTGGTCAAGACATTTGATTAATTCCTTTTTGAAATTAAGAGGGAAAAAAGTAGTTTTATATTAGTCTTATTTGCTTTTATAGATATGCTGTTCAGAAATGTATTTATATTTTGTTTAGATGGGATGCTTTTTTATTTCAATAGAAAGTAAGTCCTTCACAAATGAAACTGATTCTTCATAAATGTGTTTTCCTAAATTTTCTGTGCCTTTTTTAATGAGTTCTCTGGTAAGCTTGTTTGGGGAGTGGAAAAAAAACCAACAAACCCACAAAAACCCCCAACCCTACCACTAATAGAAAATGTAACAACAAATCTAATGCATATGAAAGTTAACCTTTTAGGGGATAGCAGACACCTAGGTATTTTTTTTTGTCCTTATATATTCCAAGTCAACATATATTTTCACATGTAAAGGCAAAGGGAATAGATTTCCTTCCTTCAAAATTAAGTCTGGTGATAGTAAGTGGAGGTGTCCTCAAAATCATTCCCTTTGGTCATCTTTGACATTAAAGGAATGCAGGGGTGAAAGTGAAGGTGTAAAGGAAATATGCAAATGGGAGAGCTGATAAGGAGTGTCATCAACTGAGAGTGCACTGTATTTTGTTCCTATGATATGGATAGTAGATCTTCAAGGAGAAATACAAAAAGCTGTAAATCAGAGTTCCTTGTTCAAGACAAACAAACCTGCATTGTAGGGCTCCTCAGAAGACTCCACTGAAGGAGCTAAAAATNGTTTGGTTTTGTTTCATATTCTGATTTATTTTGTGACCTCAAATGTCAGGTCTCTGACTACAAACAACTACAGATTTTTGAGGTCAGTAATACTCCATGCAGTTGCCAGCTATGGTCCGTTTACCACTGTTTCTCTCCCAAGTACGTGCTGGTTTTTCACATGGTGTGGATTCTTCCTCATTTCCTGTAGCTAAATTGTCCTAGTAGGTAGTAGCTGATAAATACTTAACTAGCAGTATTTCTTTGTTAGTAATTGTTGTAACCGCCTCAGGAATTTTATGTGGATGCTAATGGAAAAGGAGGATCTCTGCAAACCAACCAAGTCACGTGTGATGAAAAGAGTTGGGAATCCTTCAAAGAGTACACTTGGAAAAGTACGTTATGTCTTCCTTGGGAATGGTACCTTACTGGTGTTAGAAAATGCAGTGGACCAGGGACTTATCTGTTCTCCCTCAATATTAATAGATTCATTTAATCTTCTTGTAACTAAGTCTGACTTCAGAGAGATCCACAGAAGGGAAAAACAGAGCTATGCTGAATGAAAAAGAAAAAAAAAAAAAAAAAAAAAAAAAAGAAAAAGAAGGAAAAAAAAAAGGCAACTCCCTCCCCATAGATGGTGTATGCACAAAAAAAATTGATAAAGCAACAACTTTTTGAGTATAGGGTCTAGGTGTAAGCCAGTAACAGATTAGATACCTCAAACCAATGCGTGTTGGCAGTATAGCATACAGTAGTTTTGTCAGTTTTGGATGTTCTCATCTGAAGTGCAGCTGGTGAGGTTTTGTGGCTTAACTGGTCTTTTGTCTGAATGGCCTCTGATACCAGTGCCCTAAAGGAATATCAGTCAGAAGGACGTTAATTCCAGCTAACCATTGTTTTGTGCCAGTTTCTTTAGGATTTGTAGCTACTGTGCTCCAATACTAAGCAAAAACATAAGCCCCTTGCCTCTCTGACCTTCCCTTCTATCCCCAAACCTTGGCATATATGGTCACTCTGTCAGATGTAATGAATTTCACATAAGAAAATGTTCACACATAATTATAGATATGCATAGGAGAGGGAGATTTGAACAACTGGCAACATTTTCTAAAATTGACCCTCAGGAGAGATTATAATTACAGCTAGTTTGTTAAAATGTAGTGGTAGTAGGAAAAATGATTGTGTAAGCCAGTCACCTTTCTACCTGGCAAATCAGTTGGTGGGGAGGGTTGGTTTTTTGTCACATTGAAAGTCATGCTCACATATTTTTGTGACAAAATAAGCCTTTTACTAAGCTACTAGCAATGTTGGCTCTGTGCAGCAATGGCAGAGGGAGTGCATTCAACTCTCACATCATCAGCAGAATTGCTAAATAAATACAATTTTCAGAATCTCTAGTAGTTGTATGACAGAGAGGCCAGAAAAAATGGTTTTGTGTCTCAGATCACATGAGCAATTTGTAGAGCTCTTTTCTCTGTTTCTTTTTCTTTTTGTATTCTGGTAAAAACAAAACAAAACCCCCAAATAAATAAACTGTATCGGGTTTCATGAGGTATTAGGCATGACTTTGACAGTGCTACATTACTGATGAATTATGATGCTATATTTATACACGTGATAAATACTAGCATTTTATTTGAATCCCAATTATTTAGTGTCTCATTGTGTAAGATAATATGAAGTGAACTCTGTCTATGTAATCTTACACTATTTTTTCCTTAGTGCTAAAAATGGAAAGGAAGTGCGGTAGCTACTTGGTTTTGTTTTGCATTTCCTACGTTACCGAGTGTATGGTTGCTGCTTTAATTGCATACTATCCAAACCCTTCCATGATACTCTGATTTAATTCTGTGTTAGTGGTGTTTTCTCAGTGTGCTTGGCTCATTAGCTGAGTACCTGGGACATGTAATTCTCTACACAGATTCCTTCTAACTTGTTGTTATCCCCACTTTACAGATAGTGAAACAGACACTTTTGGATATTTTTAAACTTTTAAACACTTAATCTCATGGAAATCACATGCATAAAATATGTTTAAAGAAATGAGGTTTGAATCCAATTTTTTTATTATTCTTATATTTCATTAATATGATTTGTAGACTATAAACACAAGAAGGTCAATGATAGCACCTACGTTTAAATGGAGCCATTTTGGTCTCTGTGGAAATGAAATTACCTTTTTTTTTTTTTTTTTCTTTGGTTAATGAATGTATTTTGTATAGCTCAGATTGTTCCAGCCCCAGGGGACAGAGCAATACATGTATCGAGGTCTATCTTGTCAGATACTCCTTTTTCATTCATTTCTTCTGTCATGCCTATACAATTTATTCCTGCCTGTAGAGGATGGCACCAAATAACCATTAGTGGGAGCTTTCAGTTTGGTCCCAGTTTAAACAAATTAATTTTAAAAGTTAGTGAAGTATTTTCCTTTATGATATCCCTAGGCAAATGTTAAGTGCATTGGGTTTACTTGGCCATATTTTCTTAGATTTCAATATAAACTTTCTTCTGAATTCTTAGCTTAAAATGTATAACTTTGGGATAATTATGAACTCCTTGTATTTTTTTAATCTTTGAATTAATAATACACCTTCAATTAGTGTACATTTTTGGCTGAGCCTGTTTCTTTTGTTCTCTTTTGATTCTTTGCAGTTACATCTTTCACTCAGTCATGTCGTTTTATCTTAATCGTAAGGTTCTTTGAACAAGAAGATATTTGTGATTGCACAATGGTTAGAATAACGGAGCTCTAATCCCATTTGGGAAATCTGTGTTATAGTAAAAAAATAATGCATGTAGCTCTATTCAGATGCTGATTGAATTCTCAGCAAGTGTGGAAATTATCAAAGACATCTACTAGTTGTAAAGTTGTGAAACGTACAGTATTCCTGTTAACTCACATCTTTTAAATTGCATAATGATTGGCTGTTAGACACACTTTTATTGTTGGGGCGGCATGGGCGAACTGTAAACACATATTAAATCTGAATTCTTTTTCGATATCCCTTCTAAGTAGAATAGTGTCTAGAATGTGCTTTAGGGCTCTGGAGAAAGGTAAGAGAAGGACTGCGTGTAATAAGTGGTAAGAATATGAGGCATTCTGAATCTGGAAGTTTTATATTCTGAATTTTGATTCATTCCTTCCAAATTGTAAGTCATCTTACAACTCACAAGATGAGGGTTTAACATAGAAGTTGCTGGATGAGATTGTTAGGCCTGCATTAAACAGGAAGCAGACTAAGGTAATGAGAGAGACGCTAAGAATCTGTGAATCTATACTAGGTTTGAACTGTAACTTTACATACGTCATTGTGCCTGTGACAGTTTAGGCATGTAAATTAATTCCAGGAGTTACCTGGAGCCTTTCAAATATGATGTCCTGGTTTCGGCTGGGATAGAGTTAATTTTCTTCCTAGTAGCTGGTATAGTGCTGTGTTTTGGATTTAGGATGAGAATAATGTTGATTGATAACACACTGATGTTTTAGTTGTTGCTAAGCAGTGCTTACACTAAGTCAAGGACTTTTCAGCTTCTCATGCTCTACCGACTGAGAAGGCTGGAGATGCACAAGAAGCTGGGAGGGGGCATAGCCAGGACAGCTGACCCCAACTGGCCAAAGAGATATTCCATACCATGTGATATAATGCTCAGTATATAAACTGGGGGAAAGCTGGCTGGGGGGCCGCTGCTCGGGGACTGGCTGGGCATTGGTCAGCAGGTGGGGAGCAACCGCATCATGCGTTACTTGCTTTGTATATTCTATTGTTGTTGTTGTTGTTATTATTATTATTCTTTCAATTATTAAACTTTTCTTATCTCAACCCACGAATTTTCTCACTTTTACTCTTCCGATTCTCTCCCCCATCCCACTGGGGCGGGGGGGAGTGAGTGAGCGGCTCTGTGGTGCTCAGTTGCTGGCTGGGGTTAAACCACGACGTATGAAGAGCTCATTGTATTGGCCAGGACATCTGAAGCTAATTAAAATAGTAAATAAAAGTGGTAGTGGTGTGGCTTTAATTTTCCCTCTCAATACATGTTTCTTAAGTAATAGGAAAAAATGCAACAGTTGAGCCACATGTCTCCTTTTTTCTTTCCAATTCCCGAATTCCTGTTTGTAGCTACTAACTGAAGTCAAGGCTAAAATCACTGATTGAGACACAAACAAGGATGATGCTCTCGAGCCAAAATAAACTTGTATGAGTTTATTTTATAACTAAATGTATAAATGTTCACTATTACAATATTTATTGGAAGAGGAGTTCTCATATCTGACTTCAGGCATTTTAAGGCCTTGGCTGTCCCCTTTATATATTGTGAATGAGATCTCTGAATTACAAAATACTTTTGGATGCTCGTTTTACTTTGTTAGGAAATCTACACTCCTAATACATCTCTGTAGGTTGAATGTCTAAAGTTTGACTGCATGTTATTCTGCATCCCCTTGAACCTCCTGTCTCTGAAAGAAAACAGAAAGTTATGAATCTGATACTTTTTTGGATTTTTAAAGCTTTTGCAAGATGGCTATGGGTACGAAATAAGTAAACTTTTCTGTTGGGTTTATAACTTCCATCACTCTCACTTGCTCTCTTTTTTTTTTTTTAATTGTATTTTTGCAAAACCTTGTAATTCACAATTAAGAGCTGTTGAGAGAAAATACTTCTAAGGAATACAGAGAGAAATAAAATTGGGAGATTTTTTCAAGTTAGTTATGAAGAGAACAGTCTGTTTTCACGCTTTCTTTTAAACGCCTGTATAAAAGTATAGATAATAATCTTGAAAAGAAGATATATTGTGTTTATTTGTTTGATACATAAACTGATCTATAGTGATGCAAAGTGGCAGCATTCTGTGAAGCCAAGATTTGACTACAAGGTAGTCAAACAATTGGTAGAAAGGGAGGCTGAAAATTACTTGTTGGCATTTTTTTCTTTCAGGATGTGATATAGAGATTAGCTATTTATAAAATAGGCAAGCTGGTACACAAAGTATTTGGTACAATGTGAAAGTTTGTGTTTTAACAAAATAACTGTGACTTGATTTTATTTTGAGAACATTTATGTGTAGATGCTTCTGTAAAATTCTTTAGCATATTGTAGATATTTCTCCTCCCCCCTCTGCCACTTAATCCTCATCCCCAGCATGATGTTTTGTGCAAGCGTTTCAGGTGCTCAGCACTTCCCACAATCACTCAGTACTCCTGAGCAGGAAAGGAGGTGATGCCTACTTTCCACTATGATGGAATGGGTGCAGCAAAATGGAGAAGCTGAATCTGCAGAGAGAATATTCTCTTCCTTTCTGAATAGGAAGCATTTGGGGCCTGTAAAGGCTTACAGAGGAATAAGGTACCTGTTACAAAAGGGTTTTTCACTGAATAAAACCAGTGAGACCCCATAGTTGGTTAAAGAACAACCAAGAAAAGACACAAACTTGTAGAATATTTCCTTGAGATTTTAAGTTGTTGTTTCTTTCAAGGACAGGCTGAGATCCTGGCCGCTTTGAAAGCAGAATGGCAAAATTAGTAATAAATTTCTACCTGTTCTTCAGTTGTATATTACTGAGCGAAAGTATTTTAACACTGTAGTACAGAAATCACTTCAAAAATGGTATTCGGACTGCTCTGCATTACAGGTTATGGCAGCTCCTAGTCATATGCTAGCATCACGGTGTTTTACCTGGGGTTGATGGAAAGCAACTGTTGATGTGGAGATTGCTTTTGAAGTTGCCAAATGTCATCTTTCAACACCGCTCTAGGATCTATATGTTCTTTCACATGGAAGTAAGGAATGACTTGGAAAACTACCTGTCTGTACAGGCACTAGCATGGTATGTGTTAGGTGGTAGGGTGCTGCCACACTGCCAACACTGCTTTCCTGACTCTGTAGCTGCTTGGGCTAAATACAGGAATTAGGCAGTCACTTGCATACCTTTGCATTACACTCTGTGTTATATTCAAGGAAGGCCTTACTTACTGAGATAATGGGTCTTTCTGGATCCGAGGTCACAGGAGGAGTGTAGTTAAGAAATGAGCCTCTACCCACTTTTGAGATTGTCATCTCTCTGCCCCTGCTCCACATCCCAAAAATGTACGAGGCACTGTTTAGAGCCCACCGCGGTCCACCCAACCTCAGTCTTACTGGGTACCCTGCCTGGTGTTCTCTGTTCTGGAAGCACACTGCCAGTATCCAAATGGCCTTGCACCATTTGGTTATGCTCAGTGCAGAACCACTTTTACAGCATCACCCAGCATACTACCGAAAACCCAGCAGATAAGTTTTTCAAGGTCACATTTCACATAAACCTCTGCAAAGTTCTGTCATTCTAGCTGAAAGGTAGAGGTAATTTCCATTTCACAGGACTGCTTCAGACATCCAAGACATGCATATCAGCTGTACCCTTTTAGTTGCATAGTCTATGTCATTACTAAGTGATGGACACCATTTGAACTGTGAATGTTCTTCAAGTATCTTTCTAGCATCAATTTTTCTAAGATAGAAAGGATTCTGATACCCTGAAGCCTGTATCATCTTTGAAATTGTGCATAGTAGTTCTTTTGAAATTTTTTTTGAAAAAAACCTTCTGGCATGATGTTTTTCCTGGCGTGCTAAGGGCTGCCTGTGGTAGTGCCCAATCACACAGAATTTAGTGGTTCTTGGATTTCTTATTAAGCAGTTCACAAAGACCATAATGTTGCTTGCTGGTCTTAAAATCTTCATTGGACAGTGTAAGACTACTCTTTCTCTTCATGGTCCAACTAAAGCATTTTCCACACTGATGGTATTTGGCTCAAAAGAAATTTTCTATCCTCATCAGGCAGTAAGGACCAGTAGGGGAAATGCTACTAGGAACATGGCTGTGTTCCCAGATCTGCCTGACCTTTTGGATGAACTAGGCAGATCCCTTCTGTTTGCTTTTGATGGTTCTCTCAACCTTGTTTTGCATAATTAGGCTGCCTTAGGCAGAGACTGTTTCATACCATCACTTTGTGAAATACACTAGACAATGGGACCCAGATCACTATTGGAACCATCTGGTTGCCACTGAAATGCAAATAATAAATCATCCTCAAATTAAGGCTTAAAATTCCAAGTCCTCTTGAATTAGAAGTGATCTGTTCTAACTCAAATCTTATTGAAAAGTTTGATTAGCTTACATAATCATTTGCAGAATTTAGTACACAATGTATTGTCTTTCAGTATTAACATAGTACACTCATAGTAATTGTATTTTTATGGGTTAATTATTACAGGTATTCAGCTTATGTCTCTGCTAAAGATACAGGCATTTATTGTTTGAATAATTAATGTGTAGGTTGTTGGGCTAAAAGGAAATGACAGCTGTTTTGCCTATCCTACTCTGCATGCTGTTACTAAACAAGTCTTATGAGACTTCATTGTTTGGGTGTGTTGGTTTGAATAGTTTTGATATTTAATGAAATATCTTGCTTTAGAATGATTTCTTTTTCTCAAGAATACCCTTGCACTTACAGTATTTGAAGCAATCTATTCACTTCTTTTGAAATACCTAATCCCAGCTGACTTCATTATGAACACTGTTTTATTTAGACCTAAAGTGGGCTCATAGTTCTGCAGTGAGCTATGGAACACACTCTTCAGCATGTATTTGACTGGTTTTTTCCTTTTCTTTTAAGAATAATGGGATTCTAGTGATTTGCTTATAGTCATAATTTAAACAAATTATATCAACCAAGGCTTTTATAGAGTAGATCAATGAAGATATTGTTAGTCAATACTATTAAGGAACATTTCCATCACTTAAGAATTGCATTTGCAATAACAGATTTAAGAATTGTATCAGCTGCTGTGCACTAATTCATTTTACTGTATTGCATTTTATATGGCTGCATTTAGAGAAAATACTTGTTCTCTAATAGAGTAAATGCTAGTCCAGTGATCCACTACACAAATCTTGATTTATAATTCACTTTTTAAAAGAAATTGTTTTCAGATGACCCTTGCGTATGTAGTGTAGAAATATTCAGTTGTGTTAACTAGGAAGCAGTAGCTGTCTTGCTGCTTTGTCGTGCACGCTTTGGAGGAGTAATCCTGTGTTCATTCTGGGCTGTTTGCAGTTAAGGCTGCCGTTGTTCCCATCAGATTATTCTGGTGTTGAATAATAAATAAGCATAGGCCAACGGTTAGTTTATGCTGTTATAAAGAAAAATTCCCAAGTCCTAGCAAATGTTCCTGAAGAAAAGATACGCTGAATTTTCTAGTTGTGAAATCACACAGTATGGTGTTATTTAAAAATATACTTTATCATAACGCTAACAGTATCATCACATCATTGGTTTTACAGTGTCTTTCTCCTAATATTGGTTCCTCTTCACATCTTTTGTCTACTAAACTTGGGGTATAAACAGTTTGGCTGTGATAATTTTCTTGTCACCCCTGCTCAGTGGTTCCCAGACACACATGGCACACAGGCAGAATGAGAGAAAGGCAGACTAAAGACCTTTGACAGAAGGGTAGCTGAATTGCTTGAGTCACTTAAAGATTTTCAACTGTGAAAGGCATGATATTTGAATTTCCAGTTCTGTTTTCATTAAAGTTTTTGTTTAGGAGTGTAACTTTTTGAAAAAGCACTGTTAAGATGCTATCGCATTTCTGTTCTTAAAATGAATCTTAGGCTATATGTTTTAGTTTTGTTCTGAAAAATTAGTATATGGAAACATCTAAATAATTTTAAATTAAAAGTGACATGCAACGTAGAATAAATAATGTTTGTGGGTGTCTTTTCTGCTTTGATCCTGTGGATCTTCCAGGATCCACAGTAAATGCCCTCTGTTAAATGGCTACATCATATTCCAGAAGGGTTGGTCCATTTAGAATCTAATTAATCATTTAGGACTTTATCCAGACAAAAACTCAATTTCTATCACAGATTCCAGAGTCATCCCTGTGCGGTTCCCATGAATACAAACAATAGCTGAGGGTCTAAAAAGCTTCTCAGCTCTGATTCCAGGAAACCCAGATCCACCATTCTGACAGCTACTATTGTAAGCAAATTGATGACAATGCTTTTGGACTGTTATACGGAAATAGTTTTTTCCTTTTGCTTGCTTGCACTGTATTCACAGAGTATAGGGAATGATGGATGCCACCTGCTACATGCATTTGCTTTGATTCATTAATATGATGTGAATAGAAGAGGGACAGTCTAGTCTGTGCCCTCACCTTCACTTACAGAATTAGAACTTTTAAAAAAGAAAACTTCTTACTTTTTTTTTTTTGTATCACTGTGTCGGTAACACCTCTGTGTAGTTATATTAGGGTTACGTTAACATGACTATTTGCTGACTTCTTAAAGGAGATGCACAGGTGATGCCCCAAGTTCCAGCTGACTCAGTAGATCTGGCTTGCTCTTCCTCCTTACTTACCATGGTGTGGTAGTACAAATAGTGTGTTCTAATTAACCTCGTCTTTTGCAGTGGGTCTGCACCATTCAGATAGGTATGACCCTCTAACAGAAATTTTCAAATGCCACCATAACTTCTTCTAGAAGCAGTATGTAGTACCTGAATTATTTAGACAGGATGAGAAGCAAAGCTAGCCCCGGTGGGTACTGAGGTGGCTTCTGAAACCTAATTTATGTCTTTCTACAGTGCTACTCTGCATCGTGTAGCAGTGCAAGGTTCACTCAGGATTCTGTAGCCCCGTGCTGCGGTTAAGTTTGCAGGTTTACCCTTGCTGGCTACTAACTTGCTGGCTACTAAATACTAAATAGTATGTACATTTGAGCCTCCTGTTATGCCGGCTTTCCTGACAGCTAGAGATACCTGTTGAAGCATAAAGAATTATTATCAGTGGAAAAAGTATCCAGTGCAAAACTTCAGTTAACATTAGCAGAACAAGTCTTTCGTACATTACTGAAAGAGCCAATTTGTCAAACCTGGGGATTTTCTTAAGTATCCATCACTACAGTATTGTGGTTTAACCCCAGCCGGCAACCGAGCACCACACAGCTGCTCACTCACTCCCCCCGGTGCGATGGGGGAGAGAATCAGAAGGGTAAAAGCGAGAAAACTCGTGGGTTGAGATAAAGACAGTTTAATAGGTAAAGCAAAAGCTGTGTGCGCAAGCAAAGCAAAACAAGGAATTCATTTGCTGCTTCCCATTGGCAGGCAGGTATTCAGCCATCTCCAGGAAAGCAGGGCTCCATCATGCGTAACAGTTACTTGGGAGGACAAACACCGTAACTCTGAACGTCCCCCCCCTTCCTTCTTCCCCCAGCCTTAGCTGCTGAGCATGACGCCATGTGGTATGGAACATCCCTTTGGTCAGTTGGGGTCAGCTGTCCCAGCCGTGTCCCCTCCCAGCTTCTTGTGCACCCCCAGCCTACTCTGCTGGCTGGTGGGGTGGTGTGAGAAGCAGAAAAGGCCTTGACTCTGTGTAAGCACTGCTCAGCAACAACTAAAACATCCCTGTGTTATCAACACTGTTTTCAGCACAAATCCAAAACATAGCCCCATATTAGCTACTATGAAGAAAATTAACTCTATCCCAGCCAAAACCAGCACAAGTATCTAAACATTTACAGGTAGATTAGATCTGTAAGTTCAATTTTGTATACTTTTGGACTCCTCTGTTCTATTCATTCTTCAAGAACCACTGTTTCTCTCTGGGCATAACGTCTGGGTCTTAGATTTCTTGCTAATGTAAAAAAAAACTTCATCAAAGGGCGTAGTAACAGCCTTTTAAGTTATCAGTTTGTAGCTGTATAATCTCCCTCAGCAGTACAGTCTGGAGCAAATCCATTGAGCATGAATCACCTTTTCTCATTCATGTGTTCTTGGATTTTGAAATTTTTGTTTGTTCAGCTCTTCAGGCAGATCATGAATGGGGAAGTCCCTGGTGTTTTTCCATCATTAAGATGTTCAGTATGAACATAACTACAACTTCATCAAGTCAACATGCAAATTTTGCCCAAAAGTTGGAAAAAACCCAGTAGTCTTCACTGCCCCTTTTATTTATTTCTAGTGCATAAAATAGTGATAAAACTTGCAAGCTCTCCAAGAGTGAGGACTATTCTTTTTTATTGATGTAAGCTGTCAAGGAATCACCTTTAAATTTCTAGGCGTTGGTTATAAGGCCCTGTACAAGACATCAGAATGGGTGTGACTCAGGCAGATTCTTCTATGGTTAGACAGTCCTTACTTTTATGTTAAAAATAAATGTAGAAACATTTGGAAAGCTAAGTTTCATACTGTTTATTTCTGAGCTCTGCTCGCTTCTGGTTTTCAGCCAGACAACCCTATGCACTGTCATTTCCCACCTAAATAATTGAGATTGGATGCCACTCTCAGCACATGAGGAATATTCCACTTAATTTACCAGGGCTATGTATACTTCCCTGTAACAAAGTAGAACTATTTTGTTGGTTTAGGGGCTTTTTTTTTTTTTTTTCAGGATTGAACCTACAACGTTACCTAATACAAAATAGCCATCTTCTGCCATAGTAATTTTCCTAACTCCCCATAAAGTGTAATTTGTTTGATTGTTAGGTGTTACTTAACATGAGGTATTAAATTAGGACTTTACAATTGTTGATGTTTCTGGGAAAAATTGTCCATCTTAAGCCATCATTTTTTAATTCCTGTTCTTGCTAATTTGTGTAACTTAAATAAGCTTTAAGAAATTTTGCTTGGTTTGATATATCATATGGCAATTAAAAGTTTTGTCAGAAGAAAAAATTTATAACACTAGAAAAGGTTTATAACACTAAGCTAAAATTGGTAGATTAGGGAAGTTTGTTCCCTTCTTGCCAGCTATTAATGTTAGTTCTAATATTATATATTTCCGAAATTATTATAGAGTGATGTCCTCAATTACTGTCATAACTATCATGATTCTTACAGTAACTAATATTTGTCTGCACTCCTTTTTCCATGACACTTTTGTTTAAGAAATGGATACAGTATTACCTTTGGCTTTTTAGTAAAAATGTATTACTTGTAATTGCATCTTGTGACGAAATCTACGATCATTTAAGTGAAATAAGTATTTTTGAAATTTGCAACAGAACCTGAGTAACATAATATGGTCAATTTTATCCCTTCCTAATGCTCATGTTTAGCATTCTTGGAAGGTGATCTTGTTATTTTTCACTAAGTTCCTTAACGCTCATTAGCTACGCTATTTTTTACTCGGTTTTATAGTTAATTGTCCACTAATGGGGAGGAAAGTTAAATCTCAGGGCTATAACCCTATACAATTTTGGTTGGTCACCCAGACATCAGTTCACTAGGGAGCATTTCCCAGATTTGATTACACATATGCATTATATGAGCTTATGTATTTGCTTGAGACAATGCTCAAGACTTGATGATCACTCTTAATGACTTAGGAGTAATTTCTGGTGCCTGCAACAGTTTAATATATGAGTAGAACTGAGGTGGATTCTTAGGAACTTAGAACTGAAAGGGGGTCCTCCTTTTTCTTTTGGTCTTAAAATGTTTACTTGGAAACCTAAAACTAAAGTAATATGAGAGTCACTAACAGTAATGGAATCATTTGTTATCTTTGCCTAGCTAGTTAAGCATTAAGCCTAGAATTTGTGTGAAATCTACATAGTCTTTTTAGACTTTCTTGGGCAATTAAGAATGTTGTAGCTTTGCTGTGTAGGATGAAATGAGGAAAGGTTTTAAAGACTTTGTAAGATAGCTACACCTTTGGCATACTCTACGGTAGTCTGAGAAGTGCGGGGTATATAGGATGAATTGGGGATAAAGACACATACAGTTATTCTCTGATCGTGTTATATCTGAAATCACTTCTAGAGGAGGGCCCCTGAGATATTAAGCTGCAAAAACAGCTCTACTAAATATGTTAGCACCGGAACAAAGATTCTTAAACGATCTGTCCAACTCATAGGGATTGAATAACATAGGGCACAGAAATGAGCAGAAACCTTGAGTCCTTATAAACTCTGATAAAATCACAGTGAGATAATATTTAGAATAAGGAATTCCATCTTGAAAACTGAGAGTTTTCTGAATGTTATTTGGCATTGTTTGCTGACTGACAATTAAATTTGCTTTAAAAAAAATCCGTATACAGATAAATGCAATTGAATTTGAAAAGCTGTTGTGGGCTTCTTATGGCAAATGCTACATAGTGTATCTTAACTCCTGTTTTCTGCTTAAATAGCTAATTGCAGGCTTTCCAGAAAACTCTACCTGCTCTATTTTCATATTGCTCTACTTCAGAGATTGATTACCTGAAATGTACTAATAAACCTTTGTACTGTTTTACCTTTTTTTTTTTTTTTTTTTTCTTTTTATAGATCATTTCAAGTGACCCATTCTGGGTACCAACCACTGAGGAAGAATATTTGCACTTTGGGGAAAAGGCAGACTCAGAGAACCAGGCCCGCAAGTACATGAATGCAGTAAGAAAGCGAAAGGGACTTTATGTAGAAGAAAAAATTGTGGAGCATGCTGAAAAGCAAAGAACTCTCAGTAGAAATAAGTAGCTGTGTCTGCTTCCTTTCTCTCCTGACTCAGCTAAGTGCAGGTGGATTATTTTCTATGCAGCAGATTCAAAATTTCATCTGGACTTTGTTCTTTGACACCATTTTTCTTATACGCTATAATGTCTGTGATTTATGTTTTAATAAACATAAGTCTTTCCAACTTTTATACAGAGAAAATAGTTTATTTAAATAAAATATAGGCATATTCATTGCAATTCGTCTCAATTTTTAAAACTTACTGCCCTATTGAACTTTCTGTCACAGGATTAGGAACTCCTAATTTAATTTGTTTCTTTCTGATTTATCAGATGTAATTACAGTTAGAGCTGGTTAGCTAGTTTGTTGCAAATAAACTATGCACTGAATTTAGCTCCTTAATGTTTTCGACTCTGTTTTTTAAATTTATTTTCATTTCTGTAATGTCTTTGTTACACACCAGTACTTTCCATAGTTACCTATATGCAAATAAATGTAAACCTATTAGGAGTTTCTAAACTATTTGTTTTACTCTGTTCGTCATGTAAGCAGTCATCTAAATCAATAATGTATGTTCTTTAAATCAGAGGGCAAAAATAGCACATGTGGAAGACTAAGCACTGCAAACCAAGCAAGATTTGTCTTTTTTCCCTCCTTAGAACACATCTTATTAAAAAGTTCACATGATTGTCCTAAGCTGGGAGCTGCCACCTCTGAACTAGGCACACAGCTACCTCTGCCAATCCTGTGTGTTTACAGACTGTTGCAGAAATTTCTACCCATTCAGCCTGTTGTCTTGAATTCAGTGAAGGAAAACGCTTGCAAATATATACAAAATGTCTTGCCGTTTGCAGGTGTCTAGGACGCAGAAGGCTCTGAAATGGTTCAGACCAAGACTAACGGGAAAAAAGTCCTCGCAGGGTATAAGTTTTAGTTAAGAAAAATGGAAACCTTGGGTAGAAGAGAAACATGATGCATGAATTATCTTCTCATTTGACTGCTTAGATTTGTAAAAGGAAAGGACAAGAACTCTAGAAGGTTAAGACTGAATAGATAGGTGTCCTTGAAGAGTTTCTGATATTTAGTTAAATGAATGGGAAATAAGTCCTTAAATCTTGTGCCAACTGACTTTCTGCTACCTCTTTTCTTTGCTAATTGCAAAGAGTTCTGTTTCAGATAACCATGCTAATGGGTTGTCCTTTTCTTTCCAGAATATAACCATTTCTTTAATTTGTGATTGCCTTGTGCTCCTTTAGCACCTGCTTGGTCTTTCTGAATAAAAATTCTGTGTGTGTCAATTAATGCAGCAGGCAGAATTTATTCGTATCAGTTTTGCTTCTTATGGGAAAGAAAACTGTTACTTGTTTCACAAGTAGAATGATTTTGAATGCTTAACTCTTATTTTAAATAACAGCCTTTTCTTTTCCAGCTTGTTTGCTTTCATTATGGAGATGTTTCCTTTTAAGATTGTATTTATGAATTATTCAAACAAATGAAATATTTGCCTTCCTTAGAAGGTTGTTCCCTAAATTGCTGCTGTTTTGCAAGGGTTGTCTGCACAGCAGCCCTATTAGAGCGTGTACAAACATACTTACATAGTTTGGGCACTGCCAGCTGGTATAGCCATGGAAGGCATGGTAACTTACTGGAGCCTGCAAAAAACAGTCAAAACATAAATGTTTGTAATGACATCTTGGCTAATACAGCTACCCTGCTAGCTGAATGCAAGATAGAGTTAGGGATGTCTGGCCTGCAGTCACAAAGATGCTTGAAGAGGTGATGTAGGGATGGACAGGTTGGTCATTGTTGTGACTGCGTAATTGTTACCTGTATTCTACTATACTTGAGTAAGCAGAAAAATCATTAACATAGATTTAAAAAGATTTAACAATAGCATTCGTATTTTGTTATGGCATATTTTCAGATTGCATCTCAAACAGCATAAAGATAATAATTAAGTCAGGATGTTGCAACACTATTATTTGTAAAGAGCAAAAACTCCACTAACTAGCAGAAGAAAATCAAACTAACCTGCAAGAAGTGCTAGCAGCAATATTTGAGATCTGTTTTCTTTAGTAACAGCTACTAGTGGGAAGAGAATCCAATTGCTTGCCTATGTGCCATGAATCTCTATCCATTTTTCTCTGGATTATTCAAAAAGTAACTTGATGTGGCTGTTTTTCCCTAGCTTTGTTACACATACATAACAACATGACATAATTTTGGAAAATCTCTGCAAAGCAGGATAACTAACTTGCTGATAGAGCAAGCCATGGAAAGATCTAATTGAGAGCTAGCCATTATATAATTTCATTTTTTATTACCAGCTTTATTGCTAAATATAATACATATTTAAAATAAGCATACACAGCTTTTAAAATATTTAATATGTGTAAATGTTCAGTACACTTCACTTTCTAAAAACTACGCGCTCAGTTGATGTGATTTGGCTCTACTGGCTTTAGTAGAATCAAGGCTCCTTACAACTGATAATTTATAAAAACAACAGTCGGCTTCTGTATGGCAATATTTATTAGAGAATGATAACTATTCACTGGGCAAGCCATATGATAATCCAAGTGATTCCACTTTGTAGAAAGAAAAAACAAAAATAGGAGCTAGATTTCCCCAGAGAAGAATAAAGACCAAGCAGTGGCCGGCAAGCCCCTTTCTCTTGTCTCTGGCCACACTTCTTTTATCTTCTTGCTTTAAAAATCTTTCATTTTCTCAAGCACTAGTGATCTTAGGTGATTCACCATTTTTTTCCACTTTTTTTTTTTTCTTTCTTTCAACAAACTTCATTTACATTTTAAAGCAGGAGTCCGAAAGAGAAATCAAAGTAGAACTGGAATCTGTGCTGTATTTTCTTTCCTACCCCTCTTTCCATGTTAGTTTAGGACTTCAGCTGCAGCCTCAATATTAGAGTTGATGAGGACAGAGACACCAGAGAAGCATAATATTTCTGTACCAAAACACATAGTTCCCAAATTAGGTCTGAATACAATCTCTTGACTCCCTGCTAACCTTAGGAACTAACTCTTCTTGTTTGAGACACTAATATTTGGAAGCTTATTCTGTGGGAAATAGAGCGTGTCACTCTTTCATAGTCAGCTGCCATGCTAACAAGAAGAGAGAAACATGCAATGTTTGAACTGTGTGCTATACTTCTGATAAAAGACCATTTAGAGCATGGCAGAGTAGCTTTGGCTGTAAGTTGTTTTGGAATGCTTTATTAGATTAGCGTACTTACTCTGATAGCAGAGACGTCCTGGCAAAATTCTTGGACTGCAAATGGCCATTGTTTTGAGTTGAAACTCTTTTTTA